>JABUOV010000026.1:187500-200000 GCA_025617405.1 Perca schrenkii
ATTGCGCCGGTAATTTATCGCGATGCCGATAAAAAACCTCTTTATTGTTCATCGTTAGTCCAGATGTTGCCGAACACCAAGTCAGCTGATATTTCACTGATCACTGGGGCCCTAGATGAAGATGTAACATTTCCCTTTTCATGCTGTTTAAGTTCTGGGACTCAAATGCAACGCACAGGGAATTTTATATTTAGTCTGATATCTCCAACTGTTCAACAGTAAGGCTATTTAAAACACTGAATATTAAACTAAGTTCTCATTGATAAAAATATAATAAATATCCACAGCGGACTACAAACAGCCAACAGCCGCTGTCTGCGGTTTCTTTTTTTAAATACATTCACCCAATATGTTTTAATCTGTAGCAACGCACAACAATTTTATATAGACCTTAGTGGTCCCCTAATACTGTATCTGAAGTCTCTTTATATAGACCTTAGTGGTCCCCTAATACTGTATCTGAAGTCTCTTTTATATAGGCCTTAGTGGTCCCCTAATACTGTATCTGAAGTCTCTTTTATATAGACCTTAGTGGTCCCCTAATACTGTATCTGAAGTCTCTTTTATATAGACCTTAGTGGTCCCGTAATACTGTATCTGAAGTCTCTTTTATATAGACCTTAGTGGTCCCCTAATACTGTATCTGAAGTCTCTTTTATATAGACCTTAGTGGTCCCCTAATACTGTATCTGAAGTCTCTTTTATATAGACCTTAGTGGTCCCGTAATACTGTATCTGAAGTCTCTTTTATATAGACCTTAGTGGTCCCCTAATACTGTATCTGAAGTCTCTTTTATATAGACCTTAGTGGTCCCCTAATACTGTATCTGAAGTCTCTTTTATATAGACCTTAGTGGTCCCCTAATACTGTATCTGAAGTCTCTTTTATATAGACCTTAGTGGTCCTCTAATACTGTATCTGAAGTCTCTTTTATATAGACCTTAGTGGTCCTCTAATACTGTATCTGAAGTCTCTTTTATATAGACCTTAGTGGTCCCCTAATACTGTATCTGAAGTCTCTTTTATATAGACCTTAGTGGTCCCCTAATACTGTATCTGAAGTCTCTTTTATATAGACCTTAGTGGTCCTCTAATACTGTATCTGAAGTCTCTTTTATATAGGCCTTAGTGGTCCCCTAATACTGTATCTGAAGTATCTTTTATATAGACCTTAGTGGTCCCCTAATACTGTATCTGAAGTCTCTTTTATATAGACCTTAGTGGTCCCTTAATACTGTACATATGTATGTAGCAGGATACCCAGGGCTCGGTTTACACCTATCACCATTTCTAGCCACTGGGGGGCCATAGGCAGGCTGGGGGAACTCATTAATATTAAAAAAACCTCATAAAGTGAAATTTAAGCGACATGACATCCACGGACAGATTCCCTCCCTGCAGGACTGAGTCGGAACCACAGCCGAGGGACAAAACAAACTTTCAGCAAATCCTTCACGCTGTGTTTTGACATCACAAACGACTCCAAACAATCAACGTGCCAGCATCTCGCCGCAAGCGGGTGACGCCTGCTGCTCATTGGCTCCCGCGCTGTTTCCGTGGTTCCCATTGAAGAGCAACAGGTGAGGCAGAGAGAGACATACTATGAAAGGGTTTTGGGCAGTGGTGTGGTCTATACGCAGGTACATGATGTACACCCACTCACCGGTATTTTACACCGGGCATGTCTGCGGTGTGCTACGGAGGCACCGAGGCCATTAATGTCAATGATATGAGTGATATTCTACCAGAGATGGAGAGAGAGAGAGAGAGAGGGAGGGAGGGAGAGAGAGGGAGGGAGGGAGAGAGAGAGAGAGAGAGAGAGGGAGGGAGAGAGGGAGGGAGGGAGGGAGGGAGAGGGAGAGAGAGAGAGAGAGAGGGAGAGAGAGAGAGGAAGACAGAGAGAGGGAGAGAGAGAGAGAGAGAGAGGAAGAGAGAGAGAGGAAGACAGAGAGAGAGAGAGGAAGAGAGAGAGAGGAAGACAAAGAGAGAGAGGGAGAGGGAGGGAGGGAGAGACAGAGAGGGAGACAAAGAGAGGAAGAGAGGGAGAGGGAGAGGGATGGAGAAAGAGAGAGAGAGCCGCTTTGGATAAAAGAGTCAGCTAAATTGCATGTAATTTAATGACATGTAATGTAATGTGACGTAATGTGATGTAGTGTGATGTAATGTAGTGGAATGTAATGTGATGTTATTTGATGTAACGTGATGTAATGTGACGTAAAGTAATGTGATGTAATGTGATGTAATTTAATGTGATGTAATGTGATGTAATGTGGTGTAATGTGGTGTGATGTAATGTGATGTAATGTGGTGTAATGTGGTGTGATGTAATGTGATGGAATGTAATATGATGTAAAGCAATGTAATGTGATTTGATGTAGTGAGATGTAATGTAATGTGATGTAAAGCAATGTAATGTGATGTAATGTAATGTAATGTGATGTAATGTAATGTAGTGTGATGTAATGTAATGCGATGTAATTTAATGTGATGTAATGTAATGTGATGTGATGTAATGTAATGCGATGTAATTTAATGTGATGTAATGTAATGTGATGTAATGTAATGTAGTGTGATGTAATGTGATATAATGTAATGTAATGTAGTGTGATGTAATGTGATATAATTTAATGTAATGTACTGTGATGTAATGTAATGTGATGTAATGTAATGTAGTGTGATGTAATGTGATATAATGTAATGTGATATAATGTGATGTAATGTGATGTAAAGCAATGTAATGTGATGTGATGTATTCCTCTCAGCGTGGCTCTTAATTTAGTGATCGGAGAGCAAGGTGTTTAAATCTATCCGTCTATATTTATATATGATCTAGATTATTTATTGCACACCACACTCCTTATTCATCATTCTCTATTTCAGAGCTGTTCATATTGTAACATAATACTTATTTATTCCAGCATCCTTTGCACTATGCGCCACAATTACAATAATAATTCATCATAAATATAATTTACTCCTGCACACTTTGCACTCTTCATTGCACTACTGCCTCAACCTTTCTATTAGGGCTGTTTGCAATTAATCGAAATTTAATCGTGATTATGATTTCGGCTCCCAATGATCACAAAAACAGAAAAATCGAGAAAAACTTATTATTTAGCTCATTACATTTTGCAGGTAAACTCTTATTTTCTCTTGTGTTCTGAATGAAAAAAAAAAGTTTAAATGGGAAAAGTATTAAGGCAAATTTCACAGTTGTATGTGTTCTTTTTAACGGTTGATTTATGTAACTTTTTCCACTGTTTTTTTAAGTTCAATAATTGCAAACATCTTTTCAGAAGTCAACGGGTAATCGTGTTAAATTATCGTGATTTCATTATTGACCGAAATAATCGTGATTAAATTTTTTGCCATAATCGAGCAGCCCTAGTGTCTATATTATTTCTGTTTTTAGTGTGTATATATTGTTTGTTTTTGTAAGAGTAAGCACATTGGGCCTCATTCACCAACCGTTCTTACGTAGAAATGTGTTCTTAAACCCTTCTTACGCACGTTTTTACGAAGATTCTGGCATTCACTAATGTTTTCTTAACTTGGATTTGTTCTTAGCTAAGAACAAAATCTACAAACACTGAAAAGCACTCTCACGCACATTTGAGTGATGACAATTTGCTCCAAATGATTGCTTACTGCATTTTATTGAATTGTACAGTCGTTTACAATGATAGTATTGTACTGTAATGTATTTCTGATCATTTGTTGAAAAAGAAATAATATTATGCAAAAAAAACACTAACACTACAATTTACATCAGCAATTAAACTGATTAAATCCTGCGTTATTTGGTGATTGATCGCTATTTATAGGGCCGAAATGCAGTGGTAGAATGTAACAAAGTACAAATTCTTCGTAACTGTACTTAAGTACATTTTTCACGTATCTGTACTTTACTTAAGTAGACTCAATAGTGCATAGCCTACTTTTGACTTTTACTTTGTTACATTTTGCAGCAATTATCTATACTTTCTACTCCACTACATTTCTACAACGTTCCGTTACATTTTCTGATCAGTTCCCCCCCCCCTGCCAAAACGTCTTCCTGACCGTCACACGTTTGTCTCACCAGTAAAGTTTGGTTGCCGTAGATGCTGTATATATGGGTTGCCGTAGATACTGTATATATGGGTTGCCATAGATACTGTATATATGGGTTGCCATAGATACTGTATATATGGGGCACCGCTGATCCAAGCCGGCTCTGGTGCTGCAGAGCCCGGGCGCAGCGCCGCTGACCCTCGGTAATACAGCCTCCCGGTAAAAGTGAAAATGAAAACGTTTGTTTTTTTATTATTCCCGTTTTTAAATCATAGTTGCTATATCTATTTCTCTCCACAGCGTTGTTTACTCCTCCGCCAAAGACGCGTTCATATCTTATTTATTTGGCTGGACCTGTTCACATCTCCCCATCTGCGCTGCTTCACACACTTTATTTGCTTACTTGCATGGTTAAAGAAAATGAAATAAATCCATGAATAAAACCAACCGCATTCCGATGCTAACATATTTCCGTTTCATGGTTAGGATAGGAACTTTTCTTAAAAGCCAGGCCTTGTTTGTGGTTGTGGACACCTTCTACTTTTACTAAAGTAAATATGTCTCTGGTTATTTGTACTTTTATTTAAGTACTGAGATTCAGTATTTCCTCCACCGCGGCTCCGACAACCTGTCTCCCAGGAGGTGCACAGGAAGTGTCATGTCCTTATATGGGCATTTTTGGGGCGTTTTCTTATGCTAATTAGGAACAACTGGCACGCGCTTTCAGTTACGAAGACGTGGGATTCATCAATCCTAAGAACACAGGTGCGAACAAATCTGCTGTTTAAGAACACGTCATGAATCCGACGTAAACTTTTCTTAGAAACCTTCTTAAGAACATATTTAAGAGAAAACTTAGGAAGATATTGGTGAATGAGGCCCATTGTGAGCAGTGTGCATTTGCTCGGCATATCCATCTGGGAACTTTCCGTTGGAGAACTTTTGGGAAGGGACGAAAATCCTGGTTAGCTGATTGGATAAAATTTATAAAAGTAATTGTGTGCACATTCCACGTTCTTGCAGGTGCAGGACAAATGAAATTACTTAAAACAAAAAGAATGTAATGTCCGCAACACTGCTTTAAACTCTCATATTTAATATAAAATGCAACATTTCGACCCTACTGGGTCTTCTTCAGCTGATTGGATAAACCATCTGTCTATCCCCACCTATAGTTGGTGACAGACGGGCCAAATCAGCCAATCAGATCAACGAAGTGTATGACAATACAACCACGAGCCAGGCTACCCCTGCTGCTGCAGGCAAAGCATAGCTCGTTAGTTCAGCAAGCTAGCAACGAGAATTTAGGAATAAAAGGCTAACTCGCTACCGTAGTCGTTATAGGTGTAGAAATTAATCAAATAACCAATGCACTGAATCGTGGCCACGGACGATGCTGCTGGCCATAATCCATTATTTCTGTTTACAATTTAATGTAATGTAGGCCTAACAAGCTTTCTGTTTACATATTCTGGTATGTTTTGCACATTCAAGAGGTGCCATGTGCTAAGTAGGGGTGGGGGGAAAAAATCGATACAGCATAGTATCGCGATATTTTTCGAGGCAATACTGTATCGATACACAGACTCCAAGTATCGATCTTTTATGATATATGTGTTGGTCAGTTTGTCTGCTTGAAAATCACATTTTGCAGCAATAACATTGAAGTGAGATGAACAAACAGAGAAATGGATCTTTTTAGATACGACAGATGTTGACAAAATTGTCCTTTCGGGACATCATTTGAAATTGGGGAAAAATCTGAAGTTGGGAAAAAAGGTAATACATTGCAATATATCGCAGAATATTGCAATATGTTTAAAATCGCAATAATATCGTATCGTGACATAAGTATCAGGATGATATCGTATCGTGAGGCCTCTGGTGATTCCCACCACTAGTGCTCAGTGCTGTATAGTTTTATGTATCCAATTTATTTAACGTTAAAGCACTGCAGAGTGTTTGGTTTTTGAAGCTTGAAAAGCTATGAATTAAATATCCTACATGGCTTTAATAGAAAAATGTGTTTGATGCATCGAGATATTGAATCGAAGACATGATAATCGAATCGAAAGATCATTGAAGATTCACACCTCTGGTAGTCGTGCTGTTATCACCAAAGATGCTTCCCATTGAGATAATTTAGTTTAAAATTCTTGCTCACCATCACGAGAAAAACGAGAAAAAAACGTGTCCCAGTACACAAATTAATACATTAAATAACGTCAACATCTCACGAACTGCCGTGACACTGGGCTGGAATCTCTGGCTCTTTAGCTGAACAGATTAATTCCTCAAAATAGTTGAAGATTAATATAATAATTTGACGACTAATCGATTAACGGCTGGATACCGTGGGAATGAAATTAGTCTCAGACGTGTTGAAGAGGTGTGAGCAGCTACAGCAGACGGCTGAGCTCTGTTCACAGCTCCTCGCTGACTAACACGGGCGCTCGTTTCCTAAATAAAAGCTCAGATCAACGAGCTGTTTGAGGGAAATGTTGCAGAACAATCCCCGGTAATGGGCGCACCTACTGCTCGTCTGATTGGCTGAGAGTTATTGTTGCCTCGGCACTCATAACCACTCATCGCTGTCGGCATGTCGAGTCACGACTCAGCAGTATGATATGGGAGCAGACAGCACTTTAAAAAGGGCTCTGTGTGTGTGTGTGTGTGTGTGTGTGTGTGTGTGTGTGTGTGTGTGTGTGTGTGTGTGATTGTGTTTGTGTGTGTGAGAGTGTGTGTGTGTGTGTCTGTGTGTGTATGAGTGTGTATGTGATTGTGAGTTTGAGTGTGTCTGTGTGTGTGTCAGCAGAGAGTTTATGAGTGTGTGTGTATGTGAGTGAGTGTTTGTGTGTGTGTGTGTGTGTGTGTGTGTCAGCAGAGAGTTTATGAGAGTGTGTGTGTGCTGTGTGTGTGTCTGTGTGTGTGTGTGTGTGTGTGTGTGTGTGTGTGTGTGTGTGTGTGTGTGTGTGTGTGTGTGTGTGTGTGCTGAGAGTTTGAGTATGTGGGAGTTTTCCCAGCAGCACCGCGAGCGTGTCACAGCGAGGGAATGACTCGCATCCATCAAACAAATGTCAGATTAGCGTCTCATGTCAACAGCTCGCTGCAACATCACAGCCTGTGTTCATCAACTATTTGTACATATCTCTCTGAAGAAGTTAAGGAGAAAATACAAGACTTTCACCCAGGAAACAGGTGATCATGTCCTGAAGAAGTTAAGGAAAAAACACAAGACTTTCACCCAGGAAACAGGTGTTCATGTCCTGGAAGAAGTTAAGGAGAAAACACAAGACTTTCACCCAGGAAACAGGTGTTCATGTCCTGGAAGAAGTTAAGGAGAAAACACAAGACTTTCACCCAGGAAACAGGTGTTCATGTCCTGGAAGAAGTTCAGGAGAAAACACAAGACTTTCACCCAGGAAACAGGTGTTCATGTCCTGGAAGAAGTTAAGGAGAAAACACAAGACTTTCACCCAGGAAACAGGTGTTCATGTCCTGGAAGAAGTTAAGGAGAAAACACAAGACTTTCACCCAGGAAACAGGTGTTCATGTCCTGAAGAAGTTAAGGAGAAAACACAAGACTTTCACCCAGGAAACAGGTGTTCATGTCCTGGAAGAAGTTAAGGAGAAAACACAAGACTTTCACCCAGGAAACAGGTGTTCATGTCCTGGAAGAAGTTAAGGAGAAAACACAAGACTTTCACCCAGGAAACAGGTGTTCATGTCCTGAAGAAGTTAAGGAGAAAACACAAGACTTTCACCCAGGAAACAGGTGTTCATGTCCTGAAGAAGTTAAGGAGAAAACACAAGACTTTCACCCAGGAAACAGGTGTTCATGTCCTGGAAGAAGTTAAGGAGAAAACACAAGACTTTCACCCAGGAAACAGGTGTTCATGTCCTGGAAGAAGTTAAGGAGAAAACACAAGACTTTCACCCAGGAAACAGGTGTTCATGTCCTGGAAGAAGT
This sequence comes from Perca schrenkii, assembly GCA_025617405.1. Taxonomy (NCBI): domain Eukaryota; kingdom Metazoa; phylum Chordata; class Actinopteri; order Perciformes; family Percidae; genus Perca; species Perca schrenkii. Next base: position 195,528 of record JABUOV010000026.1, read on the forward strand.
TAAGGAGAAAACACAAGACTTTCACCCAGGAAACAGGTGTTCATGTCCTGAAGAAGTTAAGGAGAAAACACAAGATTTTCACCCAGGAAACAGGTGTTCATGTCCTGGAAGAAGTTAAGGAGAAAACACAAGACTTTCACCCAGGAAACAGGTGTTCATGTCCTGAAGAAGTTAAGGAGAAAACACAAGACTTTCACCCAGGAAACAGGTGTTCATGTCCTGGAAGAAGTTAAGGAGAAAACACAAAACTTTCACCCAGGAAACAGGTGTTCATGTCCTGAAGAAGTTAAGGAGAAAACACAAGATTTTCACCCAGGAAACAGGTGTTCATGTCCTGGAAGAAGCTAAGGAGAAAACACAAGACTTTCACCCAAGAAACAGGTGTTCATGTCCTGAAGAAGTTAAGGAGAAAACACAAGACTTTCACCCAGGAAACAGGTGTTCATGTCCTGAAGAAGTTAAGGAGAAAACACAAGACTTTCACCCAGGAAACAGGTGTTCATATCCTGAAGAAGTTAAGGAGAAAACACAAGACTTTCACCAAGGAAACAGGTGTTCATGTCCTGAAGAAGTTAAGGAGAAAACACAAGACTTTCACCCAGGAAAAAGGTGTTCATGTCCTGGAAGAAGTTAAGGAGAAAACACAAGACTTTCACCCAGGAAACAGGTGTTCATGTCCTGGAAGAAGTTAAGGAGAAAACACAAGACTTTCACCCAGGAAACAGGTGTTCATGTCCTGGAAGAAGTTAAGGAGAAAACACAAGACTTTCACCCAGGAAACAGGTGTTCATGTCCTGAAGAAGTTAAGGAGAAAACACAAGACTTTCACTTTTACTGTAATGTTGCATCATGAATCGGTTAAAATGGATGTAAATAATGATAAGATTACAACCGGTGGAGATAAACGTATGAAGTGCGAGGCCTAGAGGCTATCTTCTTGGTCAGTAACCTGGCCAGTTGATGCAATGTGTACAGTATGTGTTCAACAAACTTATGTTCAACTCATATTTTCCAGTTGTATTTTCTGTATCACCGGTTAAAAATACCCATCAGAGTACTTTACTACAGAACACCAGCTTCAGTTTGGAGAGAAGAGAGAGAGAAAGGAGAGAGGGAGAGAGAGGGAGAGAGGGAGAGAAAGAGAGGAGAGGTAGTGAGAGAGAGAGAGAGAATAATTTGTCTCCTGAGCCGATGAGTCAGAAATCTTCCAGTCACGACTGAGGCTGTCTACACAAAGACAACCTCCGTTAAAACCAGCAGTCCGTTTACCCACAGCTCAAATCAGCAAGGAATCTGAAATCAAATCCTCGTGAATCTGAAATCAAATCCTCGTGAATCTGAAATCAAATCCTCGTGAATCTGAATAAATTTGGGAAATCCGTGGTGATACCCTGCCATAATTAAAAATAGAAAATATCCCTTTTAAAATGGATTTAGAACAGATACCAAAGTGCTAGCCTGGTTAAATCCTGATGAACTTCTGCCAAATTTGAGATTTGCCAGCAAGTCAGTCTGGGCAAGAGCCCATTTCCAATGTCCCCAAAATCCAGGCCCCCAATCGCAGCCGTTGAGGAGGGCTCTAGACCAATCACAACCGCTGAGGAGGGCTCTAGACCAATCACAACCGTTGAGGCGGGCTCTACACCAATCACAACCGCTGAGGAGGGCTCTACACCAATCACAACCGCTGAGGAGGGCTTTACACCAATCACAACCGCTGAGGCGGGCTCTACACCAATCACAACCGCTGAGGAGGGCTCTACACCAATCACAACCGCTGAGGCGGGCTTTACACCAATCACAACCGCTGAGGAGAGCTTTACACCAATCACAACCGCTGAGGTGGGCTTTACACCAATCACAACCGCTGAGGAGGGCTTTACACCAATCACAACCGCTGAGGAGGGCTTTACACCAATCACAACCGCTGAGGCGGGCTTTACACCAATCACAACTGCTGAGGCGGGCTCTACACCAATCACAACCGCTGAGGCGGGCTCTACACCAATCACAACCGCTGAGGCGGGCTCTACACCAATCACAACCGCTGAGGAGGGCTTTACACCAATCACAACCGCTGAGGAGGGCTTTACACCAATCACAACCGCTGAGGCGGGCTTTACACCAATCACAACCGCTGAGGCGGGCTCTACACCAATCACAACCGCTGAGGCGGGCTCTACACCAATCACAACCGCTGAGGAGGGCTTTACACCAATCACAACCGCTGAGGAGGGCTTTACACCAATCACAACCGCTGAGGAGGGCTTTACACCAATCACAACCGCTGAGGAGGGCTTTACACCAATCACAACCGCTGAGGAGGGCTTTACACCAATCACAACCGCTGAGGCAAATTTAAAATTTTAATAATGAATAATATTGATTATCTAATATGTCACCTGTCAATCCAGAAGGAAATATTCTGGAGCCTATTGTGCCGTCAACACTGCCGACGTTGTCTTTGCTGTAATCAGATCAGAATGTATTTATTATGTTTATGTTTTTGGGAAACATCCATGTGTACAGACGAGGCTAGCAGCAGAAGAAGAAGCAGCAGCAGAAGAAGAGAATATTTAGGGATGCATGTGATGTTATAACAGAGAACATCTGCAGCTCATCAGCTCCACACAAACTGACTTTCCTCCTTTCTTTCAATCGCCATGGCAACGCGTTGCCAGAGGGCCATTATTCTTAATGGCTACCACGGGCCCCTAAGTGTGTGTGTGTGTGTGTGTGTGTGTGTCTCATGTACCAGTTGCTGTAAAGTGAAAGTGGTTCCCTCGTCTACACACTCAAACAATTTCCCTTCAATAAATCCTGAAAAAAAAGTCTGATATGCTGATGCTGTGTGTGTGTGTGTGTGTGTGTGTCTATGTGTGTGTGTGTGTCTATGTGTGTGTGTGTGTGTGTGTGTGTGTCTGTGTGTTCGTGTGTGTGTGTGTCTGTGTCTGTGTGTGTGTGTGTGTGTGTGTCTGTGTGTCTCTGTGTGTGTGTGTGTATGTGAGCATGTTTGTGAGTGTGTGTCTGTGGGTGTGTGTGTCTGTCCGTATTCCTGTTTGTGTGTGTGTGTGTGTGTGTGTATTTCTGTGTACGTGTTCCTGTGTGTGTCTGCGCGTGTTTCTGTGCATGTGTGTGTGTGCTTGTGTGTGTGCATATTTCTGTGCGTGTGTGAGCGTATTTATGCGTGTGTGTGTGTCTGTGTGTGTCTCGATGTGCGTATTTCTGTGTGTGTATGTCTGTGTGTATCTGTGTGGGTATTTCTGTGCATGCGTGCATGCGTGCATGCGTGCGTGTGTGTGTCTGTGTGGGTGTGTGCGTGCGCGTATGTATGTGTGTCTGTGTGCGTATTTCTGTGCATGCGTGCATGCAAGCGTGTGTGTGTCTGTGTGGGCGTGTGCGTGCGTGCGCGTATGTATGTGTGTTTGTGTGCGTATTTCTGTGTGTGCATGTGTGCGTGCATGTGCGTGCATGGAAGTGTGTGTGTTTGTGTCCGTATTTCTGTGTGTGTCTGTGTGTGCGTGCATGTGTGTGTGTGTGTGTGTTGAACTCTCCTGTAATACATGTTGTTCTCCAGCGAGCGTTCAGGGGAGCTGCAGAAACGTGGGATTACGAAGCATTATTAAAACACGTGGATGTTGCTGAATGTTCACTTCACTTGTTGGTGGTTTTCTGACTTGTCTCGTCCGACGTCTAAAACACGCTCCACAGTCATCGTAGCACACGACCGCACCGTATTTTGGCTTCCGAAAAACATCGGTATACGTATATATCTTCTCATATACTGTACATGTTTTCAGTTATGTACCTCCATGCGATAATGAAGTGCATAAATACAGTACAGGCCAAAAGTTTGGACACACCTTCTCATCTGAAATGGTTTTACCTTCACAGGTGTGCTTTGTCAGGGTTCATTAGTGGAATTATTTCCCTTATTAATAAAAAAGCAAAGGGTGGCTATTTTGAAGAATCTAAAATATAAGACATGTTTTCAGTTATTTCACACTTGTTTGTTAAGTACATAATTCCATATGTGTTCATTCATAGTTTTGATGCCTTCAGTGAGAATCTACAATGTAAATAGTCATGAAAATAAAAAGGAAATGCATTGAATGAGAAGGTGTGTCCAAACTTTTGGCCTGTACTGTATATTTATAACTTTTTTCTGTATTTGCATTTTTGCAGAGGGCTCACTGATTGACTTTTATTATGGTATGGGCTAAAGGGAAGGGATTAGGTTAGTGGGAGCATTGTTAGTGAGTGCGTGTATATGAATGTGAATGTTGTTGTATCTAAATGTTTGTTATTGTCTTGTGCTGTATTTATTTTAATTATGATTCTCCATCTTGATGTTGGTTTCTTTTGTATCTTAAAAGGACCCTCTCGAAAATGAGAAGGTGCATCTCAAGATGTTATCCTTGAAAATATATAAATAAACTAGAGCCTCTGCTGGATCTATAACAATATATGTAA
>JABUOV010000026.1:205000-207500 GCA_025617405.1 Perca schrenkii
CCACAGCCCTATGTTCCCACAGCCCAATGGTCCCACAGCCCTATGTTCCCACAGCCCTATGTTCCCACAGCCCTATGTTCCCACAGCCCAATGGTCCCACAGCCCTATGGTCCCACAGCCCTATGTTCCCACAGCCCAATGGTCCCACAGCCCTATGTTCCCACAGCCCTATGGTCCCACAGCCATATGTTCCCACAGCCCTATGTTCCCACAGCCCAATGGTCCCACAGCCCTATGTTCCCACAGCCCTATGTTCCCACAGCCCTATGTTCCCACAGCCCAATGGTCCCACAGCCATATGTTCCCACAGCCCTATGTTCCCACAGCCCAATGGTCCCACAGCCCAATGGTCCCACAGCCCTATGTTCCCACAGCCCAATGGTCCCACAGCCCTATGGTCCCACAGCCCTATGTTCCCACAGCCCAATGTTCCCACAGCCCAATGGTCCCACAGCCCTATGGTCCCACAGCCCTATGGTCCCACAGCCCTATGTTCCCACAGCCCTATGGTCCCACAGCCCTATGGTCCCACAGCCCAATGGTCCCACAGCCCAATGGTCCCACAGCCCTATGTTCCCACAGCCCTATGTTCCCACAGCCCTATGGTCCCACAGCCCTATGGTCCCACAGCCCTATGTTCCCACAGCCCTATGGTCCCACAGCCCTATGGTCCCACAGCCCTATGGTCCCACAGCCCTATGTTCCCACAGCCCCATGTTCCCACAGCCCAATGTCCCACAGCCCTATGTTCCCACAGCCCTATGTTCCCACAGCCCAATGGTCCCACAGCCCTATGGTCCCACAGCCCTATGGTCCCACAGCCCAATGGTCCCACAGCCCTATGGTCCCACAGCCCTATGTTCCCACAGCCCAATGGTCCCACAGCCCTATGGTCCCACAGCCCTATGTTCCCACAGCCCAATGGTCCCACAGCCCAATGGTCCCACAGCCCTATGTTCCCACAGCCCTATGGTCCCACAACCCTATGGTCCCACAGCCCTATGTTCCCACAGCCCTATGGTCCCACAACCCTATGGTCCCACAGCCCTATGTTCCCACAGCCCTATGGTCCCACAGCCCTATGGTCCCACATTTCCTTTTTCATTAATTCATGTGTATCAGATTTCCCCTTTCTCCCAATTTGGTAGCCAATTACACCCAACCTATTATCCAGCAATGGACTACAGATGGAATGTAACCCTAACCCTAACATAAGGCCTAATTTTAAGAAAAATCTTAGAAATGTGGGAACATAGGGCCTAATTTTAAGAAAAATCTTAGAAATGTGGGAACATAGGGCCTAATTTTAAGAAAAATCTTAGAAATGTGGGATGATAGGGCCTAATTTTAAGAAAAATCTTAGAAATGTGGGAACATAGGGCCTAATTTTAAGAATAAACTTAGAAATGTGGGAACATAAGGCCTAATTTTAAGAAAAATCTTAGAAATGTGGGAACATAGGGCCTAATTTTAAGAAAAATCTTAGAAATGTGGGAACATAGGGCCTAATTTTAAGAAAAATCTTAGAAATGTGGGATGATAGGGCCTAATTTTAAGAAAAATCTTAGAAATGTGGGAACATAGGGCCTAATTTTAAGAATAAACTTAGAAATGTGGGAACATAAGGCCTAATTTTAAGAAAAATCTTAGAAATGTGGGAACATAGGGCCTAATTTTAAGAATAAACTTAGAAATGTGGGAATATAAGACCTAATTTTAAGAAAAATCTAAGAAATGTGGGAACATAGGGCCTAATTTTAAGAATAAACTTAGAAATGTGGGAACATAAGGGCCTAATTTTTAAGAAAAAAGCTTAGAAATGTGGGAACATAGGGCCTAATTTTAAGAAAAATCTTAGAAATATGGGAACATAGGGCCTAATTTTAAGAAAAAAATTAGAAATGTGAGAACATAAGGCCTAATTTTAAGAATAAACTTAGAAATGTGGGAACATAAGGCCTAATTTTAAGAAAAATCTTAGAAATGTGGGAACATAGGGCCTAATTTTAAGAAAAATCTTAGAAATGTGGGAACATAGGGCCTAATTTTAAGAAAAATCTTAGAAATGTGGGAACATAGGGCCTAATTTTAAGAATAAACTTAGAAATGTGGGAACATAAGGCCTAATTTTAAGAAAAATCTTAGAAATGTGGGAACATAGGGCCTAATTTTAAGAAAAAACTTAGAAATATGGGAACATAGGGCCTAATTTTAAGAAAAATCTTAGAAATGTGGGAACATAGGGCCTAATTTTAAGAAAGATCTTAGAAATGTGGGAACATAGGGCCTAATTTTAAGAAAGAAATTAGAAATGTGAGAACATAGGGCTGTGGGAACATAGGGCTGTGGGAACATAGAGCTGTGGGAACATAGAGCTGTGGGAACATAGAGCTGTGGGAACATAGAGCTGTGGGAACATAGAGCTGTGGGAACATAGGGCTGTGGGAACATAGGGCTGTGGGACCATAGGGCTGTGGGAACATAGAGCTGTGGGAACATA
>JABUOV010000026.1:225959-228459 GCA_025617405.1 Perca schrenkii
TTCCTTCAAGAATCTCTTATACATGTGTAAGCTGCTACAAACAGCTTCTTGCGGCGTGTAAATCTTGTTTCCATTGCTTAAATAACAATAGAGTAATTTCCTTCAAGAATCTCACATAAAGATGTTTCTGTTTCAGAGTCATGTTCAATCGTCTCTACACAGCTTCGTGTGGCGTGTACAGCTTGTTTCCATCGCTAAAATAGCTTTACAGTCGTTTCCTACAAGAAACTCTTATAAAGGAAGTTTCATGTGTAAGGTGCTCCAAACAGCTTCTTGCGGCGTGTAAACCTTGTTTCCATTGCTAAAATAACAATACAGTAATTTCCTTCAAGAAGCTCACATAAAGGAAGTTTCTATGTCAGAATCATGTGTAAAGTGCTCCAAACAGCTTCTTGTGGCGTGTGAAGCTTGTTTCAATATCTGAAATAGCTTGTCAGTCATGTCCTACCAGAAGTGCTTTTCAAGATGTTTTTATGTTAGAATCATGTAAAAGTTGCTTCAAGAATCTCTCATAAAGGAAGTTTTTAAGGTAAGAATCATGTGTAAGCTGCTTAAAACAGCTTCCTGTGGCGTGTGAACCTTGTTTCCATGGCTAAAATAGCTTTACAGTCATTTCCTTCAAGAAACGCCTATAAAGATTTTTCTGTTTCAGAATCATGTTCAAGGTTCTCCAAACGGCTTCTTTGTGGCGTATGAAGCTTGTTTCCAAAGTCATTTCTTTCCAGAAACTCCTCTAAAGATGTTTCTGTTTCAGAATCATGTTCAAGGGTCTCTAAATAGCTTATTGCGGCGTGTACATCTTGTGTACATCGCTAAAACATAATTACAGTCTTTTCCTTCATGAATCTCTCATAAAGGAAGTTTCTATGTCAGAATCATGTGTAAGGTGCTCCAATCGCTCAAGGAAATGACTGTAAAGTCATTTCCTTCAAGAAACTCTATAAAGATGTTTCTGTTTCAGAATCATGTTCAAGGGTCTCTAAACAGCTTATTGTTGCCTGTACATCTTGCATTCATCGCTAAAATAACAATACAGTCATTTCCTTCAAGAATCTCTCATAAAGAACGTTTCTATGTCAGAATCATGTGTAAGGGTCTCAAACAGCTTCTTGCGGCGTGTACAACTTTTTTTCCATCGCTAAAATAGCTTTACAGTCATTTCCTTCAAGAATATCTTATAAAAGAAGTTTCTAGGTAAGAATCATGTGTAAGGTGCTCCAAACGGCTTCTTGTGGCGTGTAAAGCTTGTTTCCATATCTGAACTAACTTTTCAGTCATTTCCTACCAGAAGTGCTTATCAAGATGTTCTTATGTCAGAATCATGTTCAAAGGTCTCTAAACAGCTTATTGCGGCGTGTTCATCTTCCGTCCATCGCAAAAAATAACAATACAGTTGTTTCCTTCATGAATCTCTCATAAAGGAAGTTTCAATGTCAGAATCATGTGTAAGGTGCTGCAAACGGCTTCTTGCGGCATGTGAAGCTTGTTTCTATTTCTGAAATAGCTTTTCCTAAGGTGCAAAATCATGTCTAAGGTGCTTCAAAAAGTTTCTTGTGGTGTAAAGCTTGTTTCTCACTAAAATACCTTTACAGTCATTTCCTTCCGAATCTCGTAAAGATGTTTCTGTTTCAGAATCATGTTCAAAGATGTTTCTTCAAAATCGTGTATTAAGCTCCAAACAGCTTAATCTGGCGTGTAAAGTTTGTTTCAATCACTAAAACAGCTTTACAGCAATTTCCTTCAGAAAAGACGCTTCAATGTCGAAATCATGTGTATTGAGCTCCAAACAGCTTCTTGTCTAAATCTTGTTTTCATCACTATAATAGCTTTACAGTCATTTCCTTTAGAAACTCCTATAAATATGTTTCTATTTCATAATAATGTGTATTGAGCTCCAAACAGCATCTTGTGGTGTGTAAAGCTTGTTTGTCAATGTAAAATCATATCTTCTTGACAACCTTCGTTATGCAAACATATTCAAAATGTAAACAAGGTTTATCAATTTCTTTTAAATGCATGCAAAAGCTACAGATGCAAGGATTGATTGTTCACTAGATCAACTTCAACACATGTGCACTCACCAATGAGTGGTGAGCTACCTTGACGAACATGATTATTATGTAGATCAGTGGTTCTCAACCTTTTTTCAATAATGTTCCCCTTATGAATTGTTTCTTTAAGCCAAGTACCCCCTGACCAGCACTAATCATTTTCTGTAGAAAAAAAGTGTATATAAACAGTTCAGCACTGTCAGCGATAGATTTACTAAACAACAGCATTGTAACTGAAAAAAACATTTAAATGTTAATGAGAAAAAGAGACAAAAACTGTAAAAAAGACAAAAATTTGGAAAAAGATGGTAAAAAGAAGCAAGGAAGTAAGGCAAGAGTAGATCAAAATAGTATCAAAAACTGTGACATAATAAGAAAAAAGCCAGAAACTGGAGAGTAACAATTTTCTGGGGCCTCATTTATAAAACTGTGCGTAGATTCTATTCTGA
>JABUOV010000026.1:263459-273459 GCA_025617405.1 Perca schrenkii
GTGTGTGTGTGTGTGTGTGTCTCTGTGTGTGTGTGTGTGTGTGTGTGTGTGTGTCCCAGGTCTCCATGCTGCTGCAGCTGACCGACGACCTGCTAAGCATTGTGGGTAATCGTGATGCCGAGCCGGCGCTGACCCGCCAGACGGCGCTGTACTCCCTGAAGCTGCTGTGCCGGGCCGTGGGCCCTCGTTGCCGCGGCGACGCCTTCGGGCCGGTGCTGCTGGTCGCCGTGGACATCGTGGTTGCCGCGGGAGACGAGGACAGGAACGTGACGGGCAGCGCGCTGCTGTGCGTCGCCGAGCTGGTCGCCACGCTCAAGGCCCTCGCCATACCGCAGTTACCAAGGTAACCACGGCGTGTCTGTTCCATGGATGTATTAAGAGAACTGGTCCAGTGATCAGGTGACGCCCCGTACGGTCCAATGAGAGTGCTCTAAAGCGCATTAAGACAACATGGAGCTCGGCTCTTCCGCATTCTTGGCCCATGACGTCACCATGGACACGCGCACTAGCAACAATGTGTTTGCGTTGTCTTAGCGACCGGTAGCAACATGCTCGTTCATGAGCGTCTCTCTTACAAGTGGCGAACTCAGGAACTCGCCGTTTTGATCGTATAAAATATTCACTAACGTTAAACACTGTGTGTTCGTTGCTCCCGATCGTTTACATGCTTAGCTAAATAAACAATAGATGTATTTAGACAACCAAGGACATTTAATACTTATGTCGTGCTACTAGCTAGCTAGCAGTTAGCCTGCAGTTTGGTGAACAGAGCTCATCCACGGCTTCATCTCTCATCCACGTTACAAGCTTCACAGCATACAGCCCTCGGATGGATCAGGGCCATGTAATCACTATGTCTGTAGTAACGTTATGTAGGCATGATCTTAATACAGCCATGCTAGCTAAACCTGATGTTAGCAACTAGCTAGCTAGCTGCTAGCACCCGCCAGTTTGGGAAACGCTAATGACGTTACATCCACGTAACAGGCTTTACAACATACATACATCCCTCGGATGTATCATAACTTTATAAGATAATACCATGGACGTGTTAATAGAACACATGATGAATTATAACCACTAGCTATATCCATTATTACAGCTAGCTACGTGAGCTCAGAGAACAGTCATGTGATCATATATCCATTATTACAGCTAGCTACGTGAGCTCAGAGAACAGTCATGTGATCATATATCCATTATTACAGCTAGCTACGTGAGCTCAGAGAACAGTCATGTGATCATATATCCATTATTACAGCTAGCTACATGAGCTCAGAACAGTCATGTGATCATATATCCATTATTACAGCTACATGAGCTCAGAGAACAGTCATGTGATCATATATCCATTATTACAGCTAGCTACATGAGCTCAGAACAGTCATGTGATCATATATCCATTATTACAGCTACATGAGCTCAGAGAACAGTCATGTGATCATATATCCATTATTACAGCTAGCTACGTGAGCTCAGAACAGTCATGTGATCATATATCCATTATTACAGCTACATGAGCTCAGAGAACAGTCATGTGATCATATATCCATTATTACAGCTACATGAGCTCAGAGAACAGTCATGTGATCATATATCCATTATTACAGCTACATGAGCTCAGAGAACAGTCATGTGATCATATATCCATTATTACAGCTACATGAGCTCAGAGAACAGTCATGTGATCATATATCCATTATTACAGCTACATGAGCTCAGAGAACAGTCATGTGATCATATATCCATTATTACAGCTACATGAGCTCAGAGAACAGTCATGTGATCATATATCCATTATTACAGCTAGCTACATGAGCTCAGAGAACAGTCATGTGATCATATATCCATTATTACAGCTACATGAGCTCAGAACAGTCATGTGATCATATATCCATTATTACAGCTACATGAGCTCAAAACAGTCATGTGATCATATATCCATTATTACAGCTACATGAGCTCAGAACAGTCATGTGATCATATATCCATTATTACAGCTACATGAGCTCAAAACAGTCATGTGATCATATATCCATTATTACAGCTACATGAGCTCAGAGAACAGTCATGTGATCATATATCCATTATTACAGCTAGCTACATGAGCTCAGAGAACAGTCATGTGATCATATATCCATTATTACAGCTACATGAGCTCAGAGAACAGTCATGTGATCATATATCCATTATTACAGCTACATGAGCTCAGAGAACAGTCATGTGATCATATATCCATTATTACAGCTACATGAGCTCAGAGAACAGTCATGTGATCATATATCCATTATTACAGCTACATGAGCTCAGAACAGTCATGTGATCATATATCCATTATTACAGCTACATGAGCTCAGAGAACAGTCATGTGATCATATATCCATTATTACAGCTACATGAGCTCAGAGAACAGTCATGTGATCATATATCCATTATTACAGCTAGCTACATGAGCTCAGAGAACAGTCATGTGATCATATATCCATTATTACAGCTAGCTACGTGAGCTCAGAGAACAGTCATGTGATCATATATCCATTATTACAGCTACATGAGCTCAGAACAGTCATGTGATCATATATCCATTATTACAGCTACATGAGCTCAGAGAACAGTCATGTGATCATATATCCATTATTACAGCTACATGAGCTCAGAGAACAGTCATGTGATCATATATCCATTATTACAGCTACATGAGCTCAGAGAACAGTCATGTGATCATATATCCATTATTACAGCTAGCTACATGAGCTCAGAGAACAGTCATGTGATCATATATCCATTATTACAGCTAGCTACGTGAGCTCAGAGAACAGTCATGTGATCATATATCCATTATTACAGCTAGCTACGTGAGCTCAGAGAACAGTCATGTGATCATATATCCATTATTACAGCTACATGAGCTCAGAGAACAGTCATGTGATCATATATCCATTATTACAGCTACATGAGCTCAGAGAACAGTCATGTGATCATATATCCATTATTACAGCTAGCTACGTGAGCTCAGAGAACAGTCATGTGATCATATATCCATTATTACAGCTACATGAGCTCAGAACAGTCATGTGATCATATATCCATTATTACAGCTAGCTACGTGAGCTCAGAGAACAGTCATGTGATCATATATCCATTATTACAGCTACATGAGCTCAGAGAACAGTCATGTGATCATATATCCATTATTACAGCTAGCTACATGAGCTCAGAGAACAGTCATGTGATCATATATCCATTATTACAGCTACATGAGCTCAGAGAACAGTCATGTGATCATATATCCATTATTACAGCTACATGAGCTCAGAGAACAGTCATGTGATCATATATCCATTATTACAGCTAGCTACGTGAGCTCAGAGAACAGTCATGTGATCATATATCCATTATTACAGCTACATGAGCTCAGAACAGTCATGTGATCATATATCCATTATTACAGCTAGCTACATGAGCTCAGAGAACAGTCATGTGATCATATATCCATTATTACAGCTAGCTACATGAGCTCAGAGAACAGTCATGTGATCATATATCCATTATTACAGCTAGCTACGTGAGCTCAGAGAACAGTCATGTGATCATATATCCATTATTACAGCTACATGAGCTCAGAGAACAGTCATGTGATCATATATCCATTATTACAGCTACATGAGCTCAGAGAACAGTCATGTGATCATATATCCATTATTACAGCTACATGAGCTCAGAACAGTCATGTGATCATATATCCATTATTACAGCTACATGAGCTCAGAACAGTCATGTGATCATATATCCATTATTACAGCTACATGAGCTCAGAGAACAGTCATGTGATCATATATCCATTATTACAGCTACATGAGCTCAGAGAACAGTCATGTGATCATATATCCATTATTACAGCTACATGAGCTCAGAGAACAGTCATGTGATCATATATCCATTATTACAGCTACATGAGCTCAGAGAACAGTCATGTGATCATATATCCATTATTACAGCTAGCTACATGAGCTCAGAACAGTCATGTGATCATATATCCATTATTACAGCTACGTGAGCTCAGAGAACAGTCATGTGATCATATATCCATTATTACAGCTAGCTACATGAGCTCAGAACAGTCATGTGATCATATATCCATTATTACAGCTAGCTACATGAGCTCAGAGAACAGTCGTGATCATATATCCATTATTACAGCTAGCTACATGAGCTCAGAACAGTCATGTGATCATATATCCATTATTACAGCTAGCTACGTGAGCTCAGAGAACAGTCATGTGATCATATATCCATTATTACAGCTAGCTACATGAGCTCAGAGCTCAGTCCCGCGGGTCTGCTCGCGTCCATTATGCGCGTTCATCATTTCAAATTTAATAATTCTGGATTCGCTTCTAGTGAATGTTAAAAATGTTAAAAACATAACGTTTTAAACAAGGACCCTTTCATTGTTCAAGCTGGTAAGTTATATACCCCGAAACAAATGATCCGCTGAAATACAGACGTTTCTTTCGCCATGTATTGTCTATGTGAAAAAGTCTTTTTCGTTTTTATTCTACACTGTTGGGAATGGTTTTAACACTTTGTGTGTCTCTGTGTGTGTGTGTCCAGGTTGATGCCAGCAGTACTACAGACCCTGTCAGACAGGAAGGAGCTGCTGACCAATGAGATCTATCTGCTGAGTGCCGTCACGGCGCTGCAGCGCGTCACCGAGACGCTGCCGCACTTCATCAGCCCGTACCTGGATGACATCACCCAGCAGGTACGTACCTGGATGACATCACCCAGCAGGTACTGCGCTGACTGACATTTGGTCACCCGGACATTTTGGGTGTTTTTGGTTCTGATGATTTTTGCCGTTTTTTTCAATTTGTTGTGCAATGTTTTTGGTGTCAGTTTGAGTATAGTGATATATTTTTTACAGTGTGTTCAGGGGACAGGCAGCTAGCAGATAGTGATGTATTTTTTACAGTGTGTTCAGGGGACAGGCAGATAGTGATGTATTTTTTACAGTGTGTTCAGGGGACAGGCAGATAGTGATGTATTTTTTACAGTGTGTTCAGGGGACAGGCAGATAGTGATGTTTTTTTTACAGTGTGTTCAGGGGACAGGCAGATAGTGATGTATTTTTTACAGTGTGTTCAGGGGACAGGCAGATAGTGATGTATTTTTTACAGTGTGTTCAGGGGACAGACAGATAGTGATATATTTTTTACAGTGTGTTCAGGGGACAGGCAGCTAGCACATAGTGATGTATTTTTTACAGTGTGTTCAGGGGACAGGCAGATAGTGATACATTTTTTACAGTGTGTTCACGGGACAGGCAGCTAGCAGATAGTGATATATTTTTTACAGTGTGTTCAGGGGACAGGCAGCTAGCAGATAGTGAGGTGATGTTTTTTTACAGTGTGTTCAGGGGACAGGCAGCTAGCAGATAGTGAGGAGATGTTTTTTACAGTGTGTTCAGGGGACAGGCAGCTAGCAGATAGTGAGGAGATGTTTTTTACAGTGTGTTCAGGGGACAGGCAGCTAGCAGATAGTGAGGAGATGTTTTTTACAGTGTGTTCAGGGGACAGGCAGCTAGCAGATAGTGAGGAGATGTTTTTTACAGTGTGTTCAGGGGACAGGCAGCTAGCAGATAGTGATATATTTTTTACAGTGTGTTCAGGGGACAGGCAGCTAGCTGATAGTGATATATTTTTTACAGTGTGTTCAGGGGACAGGCAGCTAGCAGATAGTGATATATTTTTTACAAAGTGTTCAGGGGACAGGCAGCTAGCAGATAGTGATATATATTTTTTACAGTGTGTTCAGGGGAGCTAGCAGATAGTGATATATTTTTTACAGTGTGTTCAGGGGACAGGCAGCTAGCAGATAGTGAGGTGATGTTTTTTTACAGTGTGTTCAGGGGACAGGCAGCTAGCAGATAGTGAGGAGATGTTTTTTACAGTGTGTTCAGGGGACAGGCAGCTAGCAGATAGTGAGGAGATGTTTTTTACAGTGTGTTCAGGGGACAGGCAGCTAGCAGATAGTGAGGAGATGTTTTTTACAGTGTGTTCAGGGGACAGGCAGCTAGCAGATAGTGAGGAGATGTTTTTTACAGTGTGTTCAGGGGACAGGCAGCTAGCAGATAGTGAGATGTTTTTTACAGTGTGTTCAGGGGACAGGCAGCTAGCAGATAGTGAGGAGATTTTTTTACAGTGTGTTCAGGGGACAGGCAGCTAGCAGATAGTGATATATTTTTTACAGTGTGTTCAGGGGACAGGCAGCTAGCAGATAGTGATATATATTTTTTACAGTGTGTTCAGGGGACAGGCAGATAGTGATATATTTTTTACAGTGTGTTCAGGGGACAGGCAGCTAGCAGATAGTGATATATATTTTTTACAGTGTGTTCAGGGGACAGGCAGATAGTGATATATTTTTTACAGTGTGTTCAGGGGACAGGCAGCTAGCACATAGTGATGTATTTTTTACAGTGTGTTCAGGGGACAGGCAGATAGTGATATATTTTTTACAGTGTGTTCAGGGGACAGGCAGCTAGCAGATAGTGAGGTGATGTTTTTTACAGTGTGTTCAGGGGACAGGCAGCTAGCAGATAGTGAGATGTTTTTTACAGTGTGTTCAGGGGACAGGCAGCTAGCAGATAGTGAGGAGATGTTTTTTACAGTGTGTTCAGGGGACAGGCAGCTAGCAGATAGTGATATATTTTTTACAGTGTGTTCAGGGGACAGGCAGCTAGCAGATAGTGATATATTTTTTACAGTGTGTTCAGGGGACAGGCAGCTAGCAGATAGTGAGGAGATGTTTTTTACAGTGTGTTCAGGGGACAGGCAGCTAGCAGATAGTGAGGAGATGTTTTTTTACAGTGTGTTCAGGGGACAGGCAGCTAGCAGATAGTGAGGATATTTTTTTACAGTGTGTTCAGGGGACAGGCAGCTAGCAGATAGTGAGGAGATGTTTTTTACAGTGTGTTCAGGGGACAGGCAGCTAGCAGATAGTGAGGAGATGTTTTTTACAGTGTGTTCAGGGGACAGGCAGCTAGCAGATAGTGAGGAGATGTTTTTTACAGTGTGTTCAGGGGACAGGCAGCTAGCAGATAGTGATGAGATGTTTTTTACAGTGTGTTCAGGGGACAGGCAGCTAGCAGATAGTGAGGAGATGTTTTTTACAGTGTGTTCAGGGGACAGGCAGCTAGCAGATAGTGAGGAGATGTTTTTTACAGTGTGTTCAGGGGACAGGCAGCTAGCAGATAGTGAGGAGATGTTTTTTACAGTGTGTTCAGGGGACAGGCAGCTAGCAGATAGTGAGATATGTTTTTTACAGTGTGTTCAGGGGACAGGCAGCTAGCAGATAGTGATATATTTTTTACAGTGTGTTCAGGGGACAGGCAGCTAGCAGATAGTGATATATTTTTTACAGTGTGTTCAGGAGACAGGCAGCTAGCAGATAGTGATATATTTTTTACAGTCAATGGTGGCGTTTTCACTGGGACAAATGTTTTCCCGCTGCCCCTGCACGCACCGTTAGTTTCCTGTAACAATGTCACTTCCTGTCGTCGCAGGTGTGTCGGCTGACCCGTGTCGTGGCGTCTCCGTCCTCGTCCTCGGCGGCGTCCCAGCTGGCAATGCGCCTGGCGTCCCTCCGGAGCACCCTGGCCACGGCGCTGCCCCCCCGCGTGCTGCTGCCGGCCGTCACCCGTTGCTACGGCAACATGGTGGTGGACAGGAAGGTGAGACAATCCCACGCCACTCCACGGAGGAGGCTTTCTGCCGCGAATTCCACTTTTTATTCACTTTTTGTCACTTTTTTCTACATTTCTGTCACTTTTCTGTCACTTTTTTCTACATCTTTGTCACTTTTTTGTCATTTTTGTCACATTTTTCTACTTTTTCGACACATTTTTGTCATTTTTTTCTACATCTTTGTCACTTTTTTGTCATTTTTGTCACTTTTTTCTACTTTTTCGACACATTTTTGTCATTTTTTTCTACATCTTTGTCACTTTTTTCTACATTTTTGTCACATTTTTTCTCATATTTTGACACTTTTTTTGTCACTTTTTTCTACATTTCTGTCACATTTTTGTCACTTTTTTCTACTTTTTCGACACATTTTTGTCATTTTTTTCTACATCTTTGTCACTTTTTTGTCATTTTTGTCACATTTTTCTACTTTTTCGACACATTTTTGTCATTTTTTTCTACATCTTTGTCACTTTTTTGTCATTTTTGTCACATTTTTCTACATTTTTGCAGACTGATCTCTTGTGGCGTGTGTGTGTGTGTGTGACACCAGTTCGTATGCCATTTTGGCGTGTTATCAAGACGCATAATCGTTTTTTAGCGTGTTTATCAACGCCGTTTGGCTTCCATTGACTTACATTATAATGTAAATTATCGTGTGCTGTTTGTCAACCGTTTTTTCTTTGTGTTTGTCTTTTTTGTTGGGAATTTTTTGCACTTTTTTTGTCACATTTTTCTACATTTTTGGGCACTTTTTTCCAGTGTTTATGATCCTTTTTTTCTGATGAGTTTTTCAGATTTTTTGAAGCGTGTTTGTTGAATTTCTTTTTGCTTTTTTCAAATTTTTGTTAGTTTCTGTTTTTGTTCTAAATTCTTGCCATTTCTTCCAATGTTAATTATGTATTTTTTGCACATTTTTTCCTGATGTTTTTCGCATTTTTTCAACGTTTTGGTGCTTTTTCCAACATTTTCAGCGCTGTCTTTTGACTCACCCAGTATGAACTCTGCCCCCCCGACTCAGCTTCTACGTTTAGTTTCTGACCCCTCCCCCTCTTGTTTCTGCCCCCCCCTCTAGGGCCAGCTGGCGGCCCTGCTGGGCGTCCTGAAGCAACACATTGGTCAGATGGAGAAAGAGCCGCTCAGCTTCCACCAATCAGAGCTCACGTCCTTCTTCCTCAGCGCGTTGGACTTCAGAGCCCAACACTGCCAGGTTCTACTTCCTGTTTCTACGTTTCTGTTCCTGTTTGGATCCCTTCAAACCCAGCTGGTCGATGCTAAACGTTTTTGGCGCTTTATTCAAAGCGTTTTCGTGTTTTTCTCTGCTTTTGTTGTCGCACATCTCAATGTTTAACCTGTCTGTCTGACTGACTTCCTGTCTGTCTGTCTGACTTCCTGTCTGTCTCCAGGGCGATCTGAAGAATACGGCGGAGATCGAAGGCTGCGTGATCGACTGTCTGATCGCCATGGTGATGAAACTGTCCGAGGTCACGTTCAGGCCGCTCTTCTTCAAGGTAACATCTATTCTATTAAAGGGAAACCCTATTCTCCACCAGACTCCATGTAAATAATCAGGACTTTTAGCGTGTATAGAGCCAGCATATCTCCACCAGACTCCATGTAAATAATCAGGACTTTTAGCGTGTATAGAGCCAGCATATCTCCACCAGACTCCATGTAAATAATCAGGACTTTTAGCGTGTATAGAGCCAGCATATCTCCACCAGACTCCATGTAAATAATCAGGACTTTTTAGCGTGTATAGAGCCAGCATATCTCCACCAGACTCCATGTAAATAATCAGGACTTTTAGCGTGTATAGAGCCAGCATATCTCCACCAGACTCCATATAAATAATCAGGACTTTTAGCGTGTATAGAGCCAGCATATCTCCACCAGACTCCATGTAAATAGTCAGGACTTTTAGCGTGTATAGAGCCAGCATATCTCCACCAGACTCCATTTAAATAATCAGGACTTTTAGCGTGTATAGAGCCAGCATATCTCCACCAGACTCCATGTAAATAATCAGGACTTTTAGCGTGTATAGAGCCAGCATATCTCCACCAGACTCCATGTAAATAATCAGGACTTTTATCGTGTATAGAGCCAGCATATCTCCACATGTAAATGGGTGAATTAAGGGTTTATTTCAACCAAACTAGAGTGGCGATTGTTGGAACAGTGGAAAGATGAACCAAGATGGCTTTTGGTAGTTTCATTTAGTTTCTGTCCACTTTGAATGAAGTGAGTTT
>JABUOV010000026.1:278459-315959 GCA_025617405.1 Perca schrenkii
ACAGAGTCACACACACACACACACAGAGACACACACACACAGTCACACACAGTCACACACACACACACACAGAGTCACACTCACAGACACACACACACTACACACACGCACAGTCACACACAGAGAGACACACACACAGTCACAAGCATGCATGCACACAGACCGTCTCACAGACACACAAACACACACACACACACAGACACACACAGAGAGACACACACACAGAGACACACACACACACACACACACACAGAGTCACACACACAAATATATACACACACACATACACACACACCAACACACAGAGTCACACACACAAATATATACGCACACATACACACACCAACACACAGAGACACACACACACACACACACACACACACACACACACACACACACACACACACACACACACACACACACACACACAGAGTCACACACACACACACACACACAGAGACACACACACACAGTCACACACAGAGTCACACTCACAGACACACACACACTACACACACGCACAGTCACACACAGAGACACACACACAGTCACACAGCATGCACACACAGACACACACACACAGACACACAAACACACACACACACAGACACACACAGAGAGACACACACACAGTCACAAGCATGCATGCACACAGACCGTCTCACAGACACACAAACACATACACACACAGACACACACAGAGAGACACACACACAGAGACACACACACACACACACACACACACACACAGAGTCACACACATGTCATATACACACACACACACACACACACATACACACACAGACACACACACACACACACACACACAGACACACACACACACACACACACACACACACACACACACACAGAGTCACACACACACACAGAGTACACACACACACACACACACACACACACACACACACACAGTCATACACACACACATACAGTCACAAACAGACAGTCACACACTCACATACACACACACAGAGTCACACACACACACACACACACACACACACACACACACACACACACAGTCACACACACACACACACACACACACACACACACACACACACACACACACACACACACACACACACACAGTCACACACACACACACACACACACACACACACACACACACACACACACACACACACACACACACACACACACACAGTCACACACACACACACACACACACACACACACACACACACAGTCACACACACACACACACACACACACACACACACACACACAGTCACACACAGACACACACACACACACACACACACACACACACACACACACACACACACACACACACACACACACACACACACACACACACACACACACAGAGTCACACACACACACACACACACACACACACACACAGTCACACAAACACACACACACACACACACACACAGCATACACACACCAACACACAGAGACACACACACACACACACACACACACACAGAGTCACACACACAAATATATACACACACACACACACACACACACACACAGAGACACACACACATATATACGCACACATACACACACAACACACAGAGACACACACACACACACACACAGAGTCACACACACAAATATATACACACACACACACACACACACCAACACACAGAGTCACACACACAAATATATACGCACACATACACACACCAACACACAGAGACACACACACACACACACACACACACAGAGTCACTCACACAAATATACACACACACACACACAGAGTCACACACACAAACATATACGCACACCCACACACAGAGACACACACACAAATATACGCACACATACACACACCAACACACAGAGACACACACACACACACACACACACACAGAGTCACTCACACAAATATATACACACACACATACACACACACCAACACACAGAGACACACACACACAGACACAAGCATGCACGCACACAGACAGTCTCACAGACACACACACAGACAGACACGCACACAGACACACACCCCTGCACAAAGAGAAAGACAGAAACATGCAAAACAGAATATTTAACCTAAGACTAACTGAGGGATGTGACATAAGAACATTACAGTTTAATATAATAATATATAACTTGTGTGTGTGTGTGTGTGT
Organism: Perca schrenkii; assembly: GCA_025617405.1. Classification (NCBI taxonomy): domain Eukaryota; kingdom Metazoa; phylum Chordata; class Actinopteri; order Perciformes; family Percidae; genus Perca; species Perca schrenkii. Next base: position 280,622 of record JABUOV010000026.1, read on the forward strand.
GTGTGTGTGTGTGTGTTTCAGATGAGTGTGAGGAGGTGGAGCAGCAGGTCCAGAAGGTGGTCCAGGAGATGGAAAACATCCTGGGAGAACCGCTGCAGAGCTACTTCTAACTAACACACACACACACACACACACACACACACACACACACACACATTTCTTTCTGTGATCTGATGCGAAATTTTTACTTTTGTGCAAAAAATAAACATTTTTTTTGTCAAAGCTTTCTGTTTTACCGTTTGTTCTTTATTGTCTCTTAAAAACTCAGCCTATACATCTTTCTTACACTTTTTCGTTGCTTTGTTAACTCTAAAACATGAGCAGCGTCCCCTGACACAACCAGTCTGACACAGAAATATAAACAGTTCAATTAAATTATAAAATTACATAGAAAACATCAAGAAACCTCCATTAAACAGTCCGTTTTATACTGCTGAGCTTGTGTCTAGCCCCGCCCTACTGTCCTGTGATTGGCTAGTACTCGACTTCTCGCCCTACTGTCCTGTGATTGGCTAGTACTCGACTTCTCGCCCTACTGTCCTGTGATTGGCTAATACTCTTAACTTCCCTCCCTACTGTCCTGTGATTGGCTAATACTCTTAACTTCCCTCCCTACTGTCCTGTGATTGGCTAATACTCTTAACTTCCCTCCCTACTGTCCTGTGATTGGCTAATACTCTTAACTTCCCTCCCTACTGTCCTGTGATTGGCTAATACTCTTAACTTCCCTCCCTACTGTCCTGTTATTGGTTTATACTCTTGACTTCCCTCCCTACTGTCCTGTGATTGGCTAGTCCTCTTGACTTCCAGCCTACTGTCCTGTGATTGGCTAGTCCTCTTGACTTCCAGCCTACTGTCCTGTTATTGGTTTATACTCTTGACTTCCCTCCCTACTGTCCTGTGATTGGCTAGTCCTCTTGACTTCCAGCCTACTGTCCTGTTATTGGCTTTATACTCTTGACTTCCCTCCCTACTGTCCTGTGATTGGCTAGTCCTCTTGACTTCCAGCCTACTGTCCTGTTATTGGCTAGTCCTCTTGCCTTCCAGCCTACTGTCCTGTTATTGGCTAGTCCTCTTGACTTTCCACCCTACTGTCCTGTGATTGGCTAATACTCTTAACTTCCCTCCCTACTGTCCTGTGATTGGCCAATATTCTTGACTTCCCTCCTTACTGTCCTGTGATTGGCTAGTACTCTTGACTTCCAGCCCTACTCTTCTGTGATTGGCTAGCTAAGCATCTCAATATTAACAGGTTTTGTTTTGTACGTTTAATTGTATTACTGGAGAAAATTCCACATTCACAAGAAGAAATTAGGCGCAGTACAAAAGGGAAACAATGGGACACCTGTCATAGGATATAATTCCAACAACAAACTTTTTAAAATTACATCTTAAAAGAAACAAACCAGGTAAAATGCGGTGAAAAGTCTGTTCAATAAGCTCTAAAAGAGCACCATGTATCAGCCATAAAGTCTACACCCTCTGAGGTAGACTGACCCCGAGCTCTGAGGTTATAAAACAAAAGTTTCTGCTCCTGTAGAAGCTAGAAGTCCGTATGAAATCAACCTTGTTTCAAGAAAAAACATGTTTCATCCGCGATCTTGTGGAGAAAAACTACACTACCCATAATCCTAAGCGTACTAGCAATGCTCTGTCTCTGATTGGTCCAACTCGCTGTTACCGTAGCAACGTTTACCGTACAGGCGAAAACCTTCGAACGGCTAGAGCGAGCTTCTTGAAGCGCATTGAAGTCTCTGATAGTTTCTGTACACAGGTTTCTTTTATCTTTAGCCTTTTTCAAAATGTTACGCTCACTATTCATCACGTAGCTGTTTGGCTCGGTTCCGGACGTAAAACTCTTTATATCGGCGTCACTTTGTGACAAGTAGCCTCCAATATACTGTCTATGGTTTTGAGCTAACGTTAGCAGTCAAACAATCACAGATAGCTAAAACTAGTGCCCTATAGAGAGCCGAAGTCCCGCCCCCTTCTACTTCCGGTCCAATGGGACCTATATTCGAAAAAATATGAACGAGGGTCAATGGAGAGATAATAATTATTTTTTGATCCAGTTTGAATTGAGCCATGGATTACAAATATGATGTTCGTCAATTTAAAACATTATTTTTCAACCGAAGAAAGTCTCAGTTTATTGTTAAACTGTTGAAGTATCAGACTGTGAAAATACGTAATTAGAAAGACTACAAACTTCATGGATGACGTCTCTCTGAAGCTACGATGTCTCTGTGTATGGTACCAGGATGTAACGTTACTCTAATGATCAGAGGATCTCTCTCGTTCTTTAGCTTCTCTGCTGAGAACACCTGACTGGATAAAACACAGCAGGTAAGATAACGTTACATGTGTTGTGGAACAGAGCTAAGCTAGCTAGCTAGCGAACCAAGCATCAAGCTAGGTGACGTAGATTGTGTGAAACGGGAGATGTAGTCCACTGGGAGATGTAGTCTACTGGGAGATGTAGTCTACTGGGAGATGTAGTCCACTGAGAGATGTAGTCCACTGGGAGATGTAGTCCACTGAGAGATGTAGTCCACTGGGAGATGTAGTCCACTGGGAGATGTAGTCCACTGGGAGATGTAGTCCACTGGGAGATGTAGTCCACTGGGAGATGTAGTCTACTGGGAGATGTAGTCCACTGGGAGATGTAGTCCACTGGGAGATGTAGTCCACTGGGAGATGTAGTCCACTGGGAGATGTAGTCCACTGGGAGATGTAGTCCACTGGGAGATGTAGTCTACTGGGAGATGTAGTCCACTGAGAGATGTAGTCCACTGGGAGATGTAGTCCACTGGGAGATGTAGTCCACTGAGAGATGTAGTCCACTGGGAGATGTAGTCCACTGAGAGATGTAGTCCACTGGGAGATGTAGTCCACTGGGAGATGTAGTCTACTGGGAGATGTAGTCTACTGGGAGATGTAGTCCACTGAGAGATGTAGTCCACTGGGAGATGTAGTCTACTGGGAGATGTAGTCCACTGAGAGATGTAGTCCACTGGGAGATGTAGTCCACTGAGAGATGTAGTCCACTGGGAGATGTAGTCCACTGGGAGATGTAGTCTACTGGGAGATGTAGTCTACTGGGAGATGTAGTCCACTGAGAGATGTAGTCCACTGGGAGATGTAGTCCACTGAGAGATGTAGTCCACTGGGAGATGTAGTCCACTGAGAGATGTAGTCCACTGAGAGATGTAGTCCACTGGGAGATGTAGTCTACTGGGAGATGTAGTCCACTGAGAGATGTAGTCCACTGGGAGATGTAGTCCACTGGGAGATGTAGTCTACTGAGAGATGTAGTCCACTGAGAGATGTAGTCCACTGGGAGATGTAGTCCACTGGGAGATGTAGTCCACTGGGAGATGTAGTCCACTGAGCGGTTTCACACTAAACTAAGTGGTACTACGACAAACCTACGGCTAACTGAGACTTTCTTCGGTTGAAAAATGATCTTTTAAATTGACGAACATCATATGTGTAATCCATGGCTCAATTCAAACGGGATCAAAAAATAATTTGCCTCTCCCCGTTCACTACCGTTCATATTTTTACTGACTTAAGGTCCCATGAGGTCCACCGGAAGGGGCGGGACTTCGGCTCTCTATATTTAGGGCACTAGCTAGCTAAAACGTTTTGAAATGACAGCTAGCTAAGATGCTAACGGCGGTTTGAGCTAACATTAGCAATCAAGTAACCTCCTAGATGCTATCGGCGTTTTGAGCTAACGTTAGCAATCAAGTAGCCTCCTAGATGCTAACGGCGTTTTGAGTAAACGTTAGCAATCAAGTAGCCTCCTAGATGCTAACGGCGTTTTGAGCTAACGTTAACAATCACGTAGCCTCCTAGATGCTAACGGCGTTTTGAGCAAACGTTAGCAATCAAGTAGCCTCCTAGATGCTAACGGCGTTTTGAGCTAACGTTAGCAATCACGTAGCCTCCTAGATGCTAACGCCGTTTTGAGCTAACGTTAGCAATCAAGTAGCCTCCTAGATGCTAACGGCGTTTTGAGCTAACGTTAGCAATCAAGTAGCCTCCTAGATGCTAACGGCGTTTTGAGCTAACGTTAACAATCACGTAGCCTCCTAGATGCTAACGGCGTTTTGAGCAAACGTTAGCAATCAAGTAGCCTCCTAGATGCTAACGGCGTTTTGAGCTAACGTTAGCAATCACGTAGCCTCCTAGATGCTAACGCCGTTTTGAGCTAACGTTAGCAATCAAGTAGTCTCCTAGATGCTAACGGCGTTTTGAGCTAACGTTAGCAATCAAGTAGCCTCCTAGATGCTAACGGCGTTTTGAGCTAACGTTAACAATCACGTTGCCTCCTAGATGCTAACGGCGTTTTGAGCAAACGTTAGCAATCAAGTAGCCTCCTAGATGCTAACGGCGTTTTGAGCTAACGTTAGCAATCACGTAGCCTCCTAGATGCTAACGCCGTTTTGAGCTAACGTTAGCAATCAAGTAGCCTCCTAGATGCTAACGGCGTTTTGAGCTAACGTTAGCAATCAAGTAGCCTCCTAGATGCTAATGGCGTTTTGAGCTAACGTTAGCAATCAAGTAACCTCCTAGATGCTAACGGCGTTTTGAGCTAACGTTAGCAATGAAACAATCACAGATGGCTAAAACGTTTTAGTTAGTTTAGCTAACAGCTAATTCAGCTAACCGCTAGCTGACAGTAGATTCAGTCTAAAATAACGTTAAGTCAACCTTAACGGGAGAAGCAGCTACAGCTACATTAAGACTTTACAGTAACAACAATAAAGACAGGTATTGAGTGATTGGATTTTAAATGAGCACAAGTAAAGTAAAGCTGACCTAACAGCTGTTATATATGTTAACGTTTGTTTTCAAGTTTTATTTTGAGGGTCTTAAACTATTTTTTAGAAATATTTCTGTTACAATTTGTCAAAACAAATAGATTGAACTTTTAGTACACAACTCATTTCGTTATAGAACATGTTTTTATAAAAAATAAGGCAAGGAAAGGCAAGGCAGCTTTATTTGTATAGCACATTTCAGCAACAGGGCAATTCAAAGTGCTTTACATAAAACATTAAAGAGCAGTTAGAAAACAATTAAAAACAATTTAAAAACATTAATAAACAAATTAAAACAAGAATAAGATTGATAGTGCAGTATAAGAATAAAAGTTACAGTGCAGTATAAGAAATTAAAGTTAATAAAATTGATTATTTAAAGAAAAGCAACATCAAAAAGATAGGTCTTTAGCTTAGATTTAAAAGAACTGAGAGTTGCAGCGGATCTGCAGGTTTCTGGGAGTTTGTTCCAGATATGTGGAGCATAAAAACTGAACGCTGCTTCCCCCTGTTTAGTTCTGACTCTGGGGACAACAAGTAGACCTGTCCCAGACCATCTGAGAGGTCTGGGTGGGTCATAGTGTAGTAGCAGATCAGAAATGTATTTTGGCGCTAAACCGTTTAGTGATTTATAAACCAGCAAAAGTATTTTGAAATCAATTCTTTGAGGCACTGGAAGCCAGTGTAGAGACATAAGAAAGAAAGCCAGCCAGCCATGTGCGCGCCAGTGTGAGTGTTGTCTGTAGGGGGCCGCAGATTTGGAACGGGATTGATGATGGCCTCAAGGTGTTGCCCTTTATCTCCAACTTTAACAGACAACTCAAAAAATATTTCTTATTAACCTACATCTAATATAAAACTGTTTTTTTCATGGACTACTGGGATGTATATGTATGATTGTATGTGTATGTAATGTTATGTATGTACTGGTGCGCCTCTCGCGTGCAACTAGTCATCATCATTTGTGTATTCTATAGTCTGTACCACTACTTTTTATTGAATCATGGGCCCCCACCTATAGCTTTTCTAGCTTCTTTGGGGGACCCATTCACTCTACCCAATTAATCTTGTACCCCCCTCCCTCAAGCTGTATTATTGTAATGTTTCAAGTGGTATTGTGAATAAATAAAGAAAGAAAGAAAAAGAATAAAAAAAATAATAACAAAAAGGTACATAGCCAGAGTATCAGACATTAAATATCAGTTAAATTAATTATAAAGTTAAATCAGATAAGCATTAACGTTAGCCAGTGAGGGATGTTGGAGAGTGGGCGGGGTTAAAGGTTTAACTCCGCCCACACGGGGATAAGTTCCCCGCTGTTTGCCGCTATATAAACCTGTACAAAGCAACCGACCGCTAAATCTTTCTGTCTGGCGTGTTGTTAGTGTGTCAGTCTACTTTGGGAAGAGGTTTAACTTTGTAAAGAATATATATGAGTAACATATTCACGTATTTATCGCTACGTTGCTTCTAAACGGCTTTTCCAGCTTCGACAGTTAACGTTAGCTAGCTAGCTAGCTAAGTGCGTAGCTAGCTACCAGCATCTAGCCGGCTGTTGTTTAACCGTTACACTTCAAAATATCTGCTGTGAAAGAGTCGCCACCTCGCCGAGAGCTTAGTTGAAGGTTTGTAGTTTCAATCTCTGGGTTTTTTACTGTGTTTTTATTTTGTTTCGGAGACGTATTAAAGAGCTAAAGCTAACGTTAGCAAAGCCACCATTCGTTTTTCGCGGGGCCCCGCCCACCGCGGAGTCTTATTGGTCCGCTGAGAGGCTAACTCTGTGAGCTCTGTGCTGATTGGCTTAAATCTGACCGGCCCTTTTTTATGACTGAAGACACGAGGGTTTTACGTTTTATTATTTATTTAATAACATGTATAGCTACTATACATAAACTGTTACACACAGATTCATATTTAAAGTGTCTAAGTGTCTAAGTAGGTTGACCTTTCTGTTAAGAGTATACAAACAAAAACATCCGTATAATTGCATTCGCTAAACCCACCAGACTCCATGTAAATAAACAGTCATTTTAACATCGTCAAATACACTTAATTCAAAGTCGACAGAAACAAAATCAAACTATTAAAAGCAGTTTTGTATCGTCTTTCCACTGTTCAAACCATCACAACTCTAGTTTTGGTTGAAATAAACACACAGTTTACCTCTTTACAATTGAAAGTATGCTGGCTCTATACACGCTAAAAGTCCTGATTATTTACATGGAGTCTGGTGGAGATATGCTGGCTCTATACACGCTAAAAGTCCTGATTATTTACATGGAGTCTGGTGGAGATATGCTGGCTCTATACACGCTAAAAGTCCTGATTATTTACATGGAGTCTGGTGGAGATATGCTGGCTCTATACACACTAAAAGTCCTGATTATTTACATGGAGTCTGGTGGAGATATGCTGGCTCTATACACGCTAAAAGTCCTGATTATTTACATGGAGTCTGGTGGAGATATGCTGGCTCTATACACACTAAAAGTCCTGATTATTTACATGGAGTCTGGTGGAGATATGCTGGCTCTATACACGCTAAAAGTCCTGATTATTTACATGGAGTCTGGTGGAGATATGCTGGCTCTATACACGCTAAAAGTCCTGATTATTTACATGGAGTCTGGTGGAGTTTGGTGATGGCGACCTCAGAGCGGTTACTGGTTAAACAGAAAAGTCTTAAATGCTTTTTAAAGTGTGTGTGTGTGTGTGTGTGTGTGTGTGTGTGTGAGAAAAAAGTTTGAATGCACGCCAGCTCAAAATTGGCGAGCGGCCAGGATTTAGTATTTTGTAATTGGCTAAAAGGTGTGAGGGCTTCTGGGTAATCCCAGGAGGCTTTACTGAGTGCTGCTCAGACACACAGCTCAGTCTCCTCTTCATCACAGCTCAGTCTCCTCTTCATCACAGCTCACGTGGTGGTGAGTTCAGGGTCCGCTCTTTGGGTCTTCTGTTCACCTGTCGGTGTCCGAGCACTTCCTCCACCACTGAGGCTCGAAGGGAAACAGCTAGGAAGGGTGTGGGTGTGGGTGTGGTCTAAGCAGTGTAAACAGGAAGTGCAGCAGGTTTAAGGTGAACTTGAATGTGTGTAACTTGGGATGAGCGTCTGTGACGGGGACGTGGATCTGCAGAGCTGGGGCTGGACTGACCTGTGTGTATCCTCCCCCTGTGTGTGTGTGTGTGTGTGTGTGTGTGAGAGACATTGTGTGTGTGTGTGTGTGTGTGAGACACTGTGTGTGTGTGTCTGTCTCCTTTACAATTGAAAGTATGCTGGCTCTATACACGCTAAAAGTCCTGATTATTTACATGGAGTCTGGTGGAGATATGCTGGCTCTATACACGCTAAAAGTCCTGATTATTTACATGGAGTCTGGTGGAGATATGCTGGCTCTATACACGCTAAAAGTCCTGATTATTTACATGGAGTCTGGTGGAGATATGCTGGCTCTATACACGCTAAAAGTCCTGATTATTTACATGTAGTCTGGTGGAGATATGCTGGCTCTATACACGCTAAAAGTCCTGATTATTTACATGGAGTCTGGTGGAGATATGCTGGCTCTATACACGCTAAAAGTCCTGATTATTTACATGGAGTCTGGTGGAGATATGCTGGCTCTATACACGCTAAAAGTCCTGATTATTTACATGGAGTCTGGTGGGTTTAGCGCTGGTGACCTCAGAGCTGTTTCTGGTTAAACCTCTTAAAGAGGTTTTTAAAAGGTCTATCCTTGTTTTGGTGTCTTCGCCGCAGGACGCTCACCTTTTTTGTCGGCTAAATAGATTTTATCTTGGCAGCTCCAGACCAAACCCCTTCTCTCCTCCTCTTCAGCTCCAGGTACTCAGACTCTGAGGACCAGGTCTCGGGGATCATGTCCAGGCGCAGCCTCCGGCTGGATGACGGCCTGCTGGACCGAAGTCTTCCTCTCGGCAGCGCCTCCTTCAGCGCTGGAGGAGTCGGTTGGAGGAGCAACAGGTAAGACTGCTGTTAACATCTACACCCGTTTCTTCTGCATCTCCAGAACTTAAAGATCCCATGGCATGAAAATGTGACTTTATGAGGTTTTTTAACATTAATAGGAGTTCCCCCAGCCTGCCTATGGTCCCCCAGTGGCTAGAAATGGTGATAGGTGTAAACCGAGCCCTGGGTATCCTGCTCTGCCTTTGAGAAAATGAAAGCTCAGATGGACCAATCAGGAATCTTCTCCTTATGAGGTCATAAGGGGAAAGGTTACCTCCCCTTTCTTATTATTGAAAGAATAAAACTAATGACAGAAGGCACAACTCCGGGAGGACTTGGTGTCGCCATCGTCAATGTATTTTTTTTTTTTATATGAGAGCGCATGCATATTCAATGCGTTTCCTTTTTATTTTCATGACTATTTACATTGTAGATTCTCACTGAAGGCATCAAAACTATGAATGAACACATATGGAATTATGTACTTAACAAAAAAGTGTGAAATAACTGAAAACATGTCTTATATTTTAGATTCTTCAAAGTAGACACCCTTTGCTTTTTTTATTAATAAGGGAAATAATTCCACTAATGAACCCTGACAAAGCACACCTGTGAAGGTAAAACCATTTCAGGTGACTACCTCATGAAGCTCATTGAGAGAACACCAAGGGTTTGCAGAGTTATCAAAAAAAGCAAAGAGTGGCTACTTTGAAGAATCTAAAATATAAGACATGTTTTCACTTATTTCACACTTTTTTGTTAAGTACATAATTCCATATGTGTTCATTCATAGTTTTGATGCCTTCAGTGAGAATCTACAATGTAAATAGTCATGAAAATAAAGAAACACGTTGAATGAGAAGGTGTGTCCAAACTTTTGGCCTGTACTGTACATGAATACATTTAGATTTAAAAAGCAATAATTGCATGAAAACAGGTTGTTGACGAGTCTCGAAGCTCAAGTCTGAAGTCAGCTGTTTGTGCGACTTCCCCATCTCTGCTTTGTAGCTAATGTGACTTTAGCGTAAGGGTCGCTAAGCTAACAATATGTCCGATGTTACATTTGCAGCCGGCGTTTTGTTACTAAGTCAAAAAATCCAAAGGTCAGTTTTGGACTGACTTGACTATCTTGGGTTTTTTTCCTCTTTCTAACCTTGTTTGTCTCTCTCTCCCTCTCTCTCTCCCTCTCTCCCTCCCTCCCTCCCCCTCTCCCCCAGGTCCCTGAAGTCTCGTGGTGGTTCCCAGCATGCTCCCAGCTCCAGGTCTCTGCTGCTCCCTCCTAGCTGTGTCCAGCAGCCTCTCCTGAACAGCAGCGTGACGTCAGACGCCTCGCTGCTCTCCTCGCTGCTGGACGAGTCCTCCGTCAGGGAGAGCACGCTCCTCACAGACACCTTCTGGGGTAACAACAAAACTCTTCTTCTTTTAAAGCTCCCATATTATTAGGGCTGTCTTTCTTTCTTTCTTTATTAGGATCCCCAGTAGCTGATGCAACAAATGCATCCGCTACTCTTCCTGGGGTCCACACACAACCTGAATAAACAAACAATCCTACACCGAGACAGCTAATTCTCATAAAATATACAACACACAGTACAGGCCAAAAGTTTGGACACACCTTCTCATTCAATGTGTTTCTTTATTTTCATGACTATTTACATTGTAGATTCTCACTGAAGGCATCAAAACTATGAATGAACACATATGGAATTATGTTCTTAACAGAAAAGTGTGAAATAACTGAAAACATGTCTTATATTTTAGATTCTTCAAAGTAGCCACCCTTTGCTTTTTTATTAATAAGGGAAATAATTCCACTAATGAACCCTGACAAAGCACACCTGTGAAGGTAAAACCATTTCAGGTGACTACCTCATGAAGCTCATTGAGAGAACACCAAGGGTTTGCAGAGTTATCAAAAAAAGCAAAGGGTGGCTACTTTGAAGAATCTAAAATATAAGACATGTTTTCAGTTATTTCACACTTTTTTGTTAAGTACATAATTCCATATGTGTTCAAACTTTTGGCCTGTACTGTGTGTGTGTGTGTGTGTGTGTGTGTATATATATATAGTATATATATATATATGTATATATATATATATATATATATATATGTATATGTATATATATATATATATATATATATATATATCTATATCTCTATCTCTCTCTCTATCTACCAATATAAGTTAACATAAAAAATTCTTTTATTCGTTTTTTAAAACCCATAATATTTTGAATTTTAGCAATATGACCTGGCAGAGAGTTCCATTCAACCATAGCTCTATACAACACTGTACGTTGTTTTGAGTTTGTTCTAGATTTTGGAATAATATATTTACCAATTACGGCATGTAATTGCGGCTGTCCTCGACTAAAGAACTTCTTAGTGGACTAACACTTATAGGATTTAGTCGACTAATGGATTAGTTGATTTAATTGACAGAGCTGTGCTCTTTGAGAGGTGGTTAAGACTAGAAAAGAACAATATAAATGTAGTTAATTAACCATCTGTAAAACTGAGTTTCTCCACAATTAATCCTGCAAAAGCACCACTTTAAATCTTGTGTTTACCAGAAATGTGCTCAGAAGTTTCTTGGAAATAAGTAATTAAGCATGAATAAGCATAAATAAAATGACTAATGGACTAAAGAAATCTTAGTCGACTAAGACCAAAACGACCGATTAGGTCATTTTCAGGTCCATAATTGTATTTTAAGGTTGTACCAGAATAGGTTTACATGGTTTAATTATCAAATAAACACCATATTTTTGTTGTACTGCACATTGCTGCAGCTCCTCTTTTCACCCTGTGTTCAGGTCTCTGTTTTAGCTACAGAGTGAGACATCTCTTCTTCTTCTGTACTATCTTTGATTGCACTCGCACATGCTCAGTAGCTCAGATGGTAGCTATATAAAATATATAAAGAGCGGTGCCTAGCAGTACCTGACTTTTTGCTAGAAGCTAACAGTGTAGCTATGGCTGACCTTTGGCCTACTTTAGCATATCAACATTAGCTCACTAAGAACCTGGGAACCACAATCCCAAACTGGCAGTTTGATTTTTCTGTGTACTGAATTGTTTACCTAAAGTAAACTTCTTTTGACTTTTATGTACATCATGTCTTTTTTTAAAAAAATTAGTTTTTCTAAAATTATACTTTTAAAAAAAAATCCCTAACTGGCCAATGAAACGTGATCATTACAGCGTTTCAAGCTCTAAATCAAACACAGTTAGGCCACACAGCCAACGGACAGGACACAGAGCTCCACAAAATAAACGATATCTCATACTTATCGCAACACTTTTGATTATAATATTGTGCAGTGCGATATTGAGTCGATATATCATGCTGCCCCTACCCCCCCCGCCCCAGCTTAAATGCACAAATGGGGAAAGATGTGTTTCTGCCAGACAGTCAGACACAGCCTAACTCTGTAGACTTCATGCAGCCAGGCTGCAGTGAGACAGTCTTTACAAGTCTTTTTCCTCTTCCTGTTACAGGTTTGGACCAAGACATTGATCCCAAAGGTCAGTTCATAGTCATCCTATAATGCATATAAAGGTAGCTCAAATCCTAGCGATCTTATTGGTTCAGATATTGCATTAAAGATCAGCCACCCACTCAGATCAGCTGGTATTCTGTCCGTGAGTGGATTGGAAATTTCGAAGTGACCCCAAACTTTTGACCGGTACGTGATACTAGGACTACAGACAGACAGAAACACACACACAGGTCTCCAGACTGCGACGAAATGGTCGCATTTTGCGACCAAAATTTGAGAGTTTGAGACGTTTTTGGGCGTTTTTTTCCTATGATGGCTGAGGAACTTTTTCCTGACTTCTTTAGGACTTTATGTGGACCAGACTTTGAGTGAGAAGACTACATGACACGTGCAATAATACAGTCAAATCTCTCTATCGCTCTATCTCTATATCTCTATCTATCTGGTTTAGAAACCTAATGATATACCATTTGTTTTAATGCTCTGGTATAAAATTGTCATTTTGTATCGGCCGATACACAAAGTAGTATGTAGTTGATGGTTTCAATAATGAAATGATGATGAAAGTAATAAGTTGTTGTCTCTTTGTTGTGCAGAAAGCACCATGGTAGCCGATCAGAGCACCGTGCTGGCAGACTGCACTCTGATTGGTTCAGACGGGCGCTGTCCCAAACACGTCGCCCAGACGATCAGCAGGGTCTACTGCAAAGACTGCGAGCTCTCAGACAGGACGCACGTCTCCTCCTCTAAATACTCGGAGCCGGAAACTCCCACCGTCTACTGCCGAGACCGCATCCGCAAGAGCAAGACAGGTAAGCAGAGAGGGAGACAGTTAAAGCTCAGAGAGGGAGACGGGTAATCAGAGAGCGAGACAGATAAAGCGCAGAGACTGATGATGATGATAATGGTCCGAGATGGTGTAACATAGAGAAGCAACACAACCGCAGAGAGATGCAACACGTGGCTGGGTTGGCTCAGTGGGTAGAGCAGGCGCACATATAGGTTTATGCCTTGACGCAGAGGTCCAGGGTTTGAATCCGGCCTGTGACGGTTTCCTGCAGGTTTTTTTCCCCCCTTTCTCACCTAGCTGTTTTATCAATTAAAGGTGGAAAAAAGCCCAAAAATAATCTTAAAACAACCGCAAAGAGAGACGCCACACGACTACAAAGAGGTGCAAAAAAAACAAAGGCAAACCACACGTTTGGAGAGGATAGCTAGATTTTTATTTATATTTGGAGACTTTTTTTTCTTTTTTACATTTTCTTGAGTAAGGACGCCTAAAATCTAGCCTCGTGAGACCGTCCTGATCTCGCGAGCTCCAGTTTTCCACTCGCAGATCAGTCTGGCATCTTGAGGCAGAGAAAATTTGGAGCCGTAAGCCAAACGACCGGACCAATCAGCGTTGGTTTTGAGGCGGGTTAGGTGGTGATAGACAGATGGTTTATCCAATCAGCTAACCAGTATTTTCAGACAGCGGTCTGGGAACCTGAAAGGGTGCCTTTTATTCCTACATTCTCGTTACGCTGACGGAAAATATCCTTTACCGACATGTTGCTTGCTTGCTGAGCTAACGAGCTATGCTTTGCCTGCAGCAGCATGGGCGGGCTTGTGGTTGTATTTTCATACGCTTCGTGGATCTGATTGGTTGATTTGGCCCGTCTATCACCAACATAGGTGATAGACAGATGCTTCATCCAATCAGCTAACCAGGATTTTCACCCCTTTCCAAAAGTTCTCCAATGGAAAGTTCCCAGATGGATATGCCGAGCAAATGCGAAGCGATCCATCTGGTGGAGTCAGGTTACCTAAAATCTCCCCCCGCCAAATACACGCACACAAAATCTTTCACAAAGACATAACCAGTGTTGCCACAGTTACTTTGAAAAAGTAACTTAGTTACTTTACAGATTACTTGATTTTAAAAGTAGTTTAGTTACTTTACAGATTACTTGATTTTAAAAGTAACGAAGTTAGATTACTTAGTTACTTTATTAGTTACATTCAGCAGCTGCCGACAACCCCCCCACAGCCTCAACATAACCATGACAACAGGTTTACTGTGAGGCAGCTCAGCGTGGCCAGCAGTAGATCTGGTTTATTATGGCACCAAAGAGAGCCAGTCAGCCGTGTTTAAGGAATGCATTTCCTCTACAACATACTGACCCAACAACTTCTTCAACTCTCCACTTACTGGTTTATCACCAAAGTCCATCTTTAGTTGTTTGGGTGGTGGGGGGCCTCCTGCTCTCTGCTTCCCCCCACCTGCTGGGACTTGCTCTCTAAGTTTGGCTGCAGCGCTGAGACTCCAAATGGTTCTTCAGATTTGACGTAGTCGCCACCAGCACAGAGTGAACAACCAACCTTAATACTGCCGTCTCTAGCTGACACAAACTCTAAATAGTGACTGGATTTCCATCTCTCTCCTCCCTCCGTTGTTGTTTACGTCGGTGTCTCTGCGTGGTAACGTGAACTGTCCTCATGCTGAAAACGTGACTTGTCGCATACGTGACTTCACTCCCCGAGACGCAAGAAGAAAGCAAAAATATATATTTCTATTAAGGAAAATGACAAAAAATAGTAACGCAGAGTGACCTAGATAAGTAAATTTAATCTGATTACTGGTTTGGAAATAGTAACGCGTTAGATTACTCGTTACTGAAAGAAGTGCTCAGATCAGAGTAACTCTTTACGTGGCATCACTGGACATAACGTAACATGTCATTGAGCTGCTGCTTTCATCCAAAGCAACTCTCAAATTAAGTGCTTTCAACCGTGAACGTACAAACTCTGGACAGCCAGAAGTAAGTGCAAGTTACATTAGCTTTAAATGAGCCAAACTACTAAGAACCATGTGAAAGAGAGGCTTTTTATTATCCAAGGTGCAGTCAGAAGAGACAGGGATCAAAAATCACCAGTTAACTTAATTTGAAATTTGCAAGACCTATAGACTGATACAGGACCTATAGACTGATACAGGACCTATAGACTGATACAGGGCCTGTAGACTGATACAGGACCTATAGACTGATACAGGACCTATAGACTGATACAGGACCTATAGACTGATACAGGGCCTGTAGACTGATACAGGGCCTGTAGACTGATACAGGGCCTGTAGACTGATACAGGACCTATAGACTGATACAGGACCTATAGACTGATACAGGGCCTGTAGACTGATACAGGGCCTATAGACTGATACAGGACCTATAGACTGATACAGGGCCTGTAGACTGATACAGGGCCTGTAGACTGATACAGGGACCTATAGACTGATACAGGGCCTATAGACTGATACAGGGCCTGTAGACTGATACAGGACCTATAGACTGATACAGGGCCTATAGACTGATACAGGACCTATAGACTGATACAGGACCTATAGACTGATACAGGACCTGTAGACTGATACAGGGCCTGTAGACTGATACAGGGCCTGTAGACTGATACAGGGCCTGTAGACTGATACAGGGCCTGTAGACTGATACAGGGCCTGTAGACTGATACAGGACCTATAGACTGATACAGGGCCTATAGACTGATACAGGGCCTATAGACTGATACAGGGCCTATAGACTGATACAGGGCCTATAGACTGATACAGGGCCTATAGACTGATACAGGGCCTATAGACTGATACAGGGCCTATAGACTGATACAGGGCCTGTAGACTGATACAGGGCCTATAGACTGATACATACAGGGCCTATAGACTGATACAGGGCCTATAGACTGATACAGGGCCTATAGACTGATACAGGACCTATAGACTGATACAGGACCTGTAGACTGATACAGGACCTGTAGACTGATACAGGACCTATAGACTGATACAGGACCTATAGACTGATACAGGACCTGTAGACTGATACAGGACCTGTAGACTGATACAGGACCTGTAGACTGATACAGGACCTGTAGACTGATACAGGACCTATAGACTGATACAGGACCTGTAGACTGATACAGGACCTATAGACTGATACAGGACCTATAGACTGATACAGGACCTATAGACTGATACAGGACCTATAGACTGATACAGGACCTGTAGACTGATACAGGACCTATAGACTGATACAGGACCTATAGACTGATACAGGACCTATAGACTGATACAGGACCTATAGACTGATACAGGACCTATAGACTGATACAGGGCCTATAGACTGATACAGGGCCTGTAGACTGATACAGGACCTGTAGACTGATACAGGACCTGTAGACTGATACAGGGCCTGTAGACTGATACAGGACCTATAGACTGATACAGGGCCTGTAGACTGATACAGGACCTGTAGACTGATACAGGACCTGTAGACTGATACAGGACCTGTAGACTGATACAGGACCTGTAGACTGATACAGGACCTGTAGACTGATACAGGGCCTGTAGACTGATACAGGGCCTGTAGACTGATACAGGACCTATAGACTGATACAGGGCCTGTAGACTGATACAGGACCTATAGACTGATACAGGACCTGTAGACTGATACAGGACCTGTAGACTGATACAGGACCTGTAGACTGATACAGGACCTATAGACTGATACAGGACCTATAGACTGATACAGGGCCTATAGACTGATACAGGACCTATAGACTGATACAGGACCTATAGACTGATACAGGACCTGTAGACTGATACAGGACCTATAGACTGATACAGGACCTATAGACTGATACAGGACCTGTAGACTGATACAGGACCTGTAGACTGATACAGGACCTGTAGACTGATACAGGACCTGTAGACTGATACAGGACCTGTAGACTGCGCAGACATGATGTCATCTGTGTGTCTTTAACATAGCTGTTTGTTCAGCAGGTGTGCTGGCGTCCCTGTGGTGCAGTGTGCTTTCTCTGCTCTTTCATCACCTGCAGAAGCTGCAGAAACGCTTCTATCAGACAGGTAGCTCACCTGACAGGTAGCTCACCTGACCGGGCTGCTTTCTGAACCTCTGTGTGGAAACCTCTTTTAAATCGGGACTGTTAAAGTCTTGTGAAGTTCTGTAACTCTGATTTAATATATTAGAAACCTAACCTGAATTTCCTGTACTGTACGGTCTGTCCCTGTCTCTGTGGCTCTGCCCACATGTTTTGGATGAATTTACATTTCTAAATCACTTCTCCTTTTTGACAGTGAGTCAGACTACAGCTCAGGTCACACTCTCAGGTGAACGTTACACACCTGTTGAGAAAAGTAGAAAAAGTTGGAATATATCAAGATAAAAAAAAAGGGGGAAAATAGGCTAAATATTTAGAGGAAAAAGCAGAAATAATTTGATATAAATAGACTTCAGATACAGTATTAGGGGACCACTAAGGTCTATATAAAAGAGACTTCAGATACAGTATTAGGGGACCACTAAGGTCTATATAAAAGAGACTTCAGATACAGTATTAGGGGACCACTAAGGCCTATATAAAAGAGACTTCAGATACAGTATTAGGGGCCCACTAAGGTCTATATAAAAGAGACTTCAGATACAGTATTAGGGGACCACTAAGGCCTATATAAAAGAGACTTCAGATACAGTATTAGGGGACCACTAAGGTCTATATAAAAGAGACTTCAGATACAGTATTAGGGAGACCACTAAGGTCTATATAAAAGAGACTTCAGATACAGTATTAGGGGACCACTAAGGTCTATATAAAAGAGACTTCAGATACAGTATTAGAGGGACCACTAAGGTCTATATAAAAGAGACTTCAGATACAGTATTAGAGGGACCACTAAGGTCTATATAAAAGAGACTTCAGATACAGTATTAGGGGACCACTAAGGTCTATATAAAAGAGACTTCAGATACAGTATTAGGGGGACCGCTAAGGTCTATATAAAAGAGACTTCAGATACAGTATTAGGGGACCACTAAGGTCTATATAAAAGAGACTTCAGATACAGTATTAGGGGACCACTAAGGTCTATATAAAAGAGACTTCAGATACAGTATTAGGGGACCACTAAGGTCTATATAAAAGAGACTTCAGATACAGTATTAGGGGACCACTAAGGTCTATATAAAAGAGACTTCAGATACAGTATTAGGGGACCACTAAGGTCTATATAAAAGAGACTTCAGATACAGTATTAGGGGACCACTAAGGTCTATATAAAAGAGACTTCAGATACAGTATTAGGGGACCACTAAGGTCTATATAAAAGAGACTTCAGATACAGTATTAGGGGACCACTAAAGGTCTATATAAAAGAGACTTCAGATACAGTATTAGAGGACCACTAAGGTCTATATAAAAGAGACTTCAGATACAGTATTAGGGGACCACTAAGGTCTATATAAAAGAGACTTCAGATACAGTATTAGGGGACCACTAAGGTCTATATAAAAGAGACTTCAGATACAGTATTAGGGGACCACTAAGGTCTATATAAAAGAGACTTCAGATACAGTATTAGAGGGACCACTAAGGTCTATATAAAGAGACTTCAGATACAGTATTAGGGGACCACTAAGGTCTATATAAAAGAGACTTCAGATACAGTATTAGGGGACCACTAAGGTCTATATAAAAGAGACTTCAGATACAGTATTAGAGGACCACTAAGGTCTATATAAAAGAGACTTCAGATACAGTATTAGGGGACCACTAAGGTCTATATAAAAGAGACTTCAGATACAGTATTAGGGGACCACTAAGGTCTATATAAAAGAGACTTCAGATACAGTATTAGGGGACCACTAAGGTCTATATAAAAGAGACTTCAGATACAGTATTAGGGGGACCACTAAGGTCTATATAAAAGAGACTTCAGATACAGTATTAGGGGACCACTAAGGTCTATATAAAAGAGACTTCAGATACAGTATTAGGGGGACCACTAAGGTCTATATAAAAGAGACTTCAGATACAGTATTAGGGGACCACTAAGGTCTATATAAAAGAGACTTCAGATACAGTATTAGGGGGACCACTAAGGTCTATATAAAAGAGACTTCAGATACAGTATTAGGGGACCACTAAGGTCTATATAAAAGAGACTTCAGATACAGTATTAGGGGACCACTAAGGTCTATATAGAAGCACCCAAAGAGCACCATGTCATGGGACCTTTTTAAATTTCATTCATAATGGTCTTGGAAAAGTCTTAAATCTGACTTGGTGAAACCTGCAGAAACCCTGTTTTACTTGACCGTATTCGGACACGGATACGCGTTAACTTTGAGTAAGATGAGATGGCTTTTCCTATAACATGTGATCTTGTTTTCCTTTCCTTCTCGGTGTCTCACATGCTCACCTGTCTGGGTTTCCCCCCCCCCAAACAAATGGGCTGCACCTTTTTCACTTTGGCTGTAGCTGTGGCAACATGCAAATCTGTGCCCCGAGCCCTTCGGGCGGCCGCTCTGTGTCGTTGTTCTCAGTTCTCAGAGGACAGACCTTTGTGTGTTTGTGTGTCTGACTGTCTCTCCTCCTCTCTCTGTTGCAGCTCGGTCCGGTCTCTGCGGAGTCATGAACGCGAGGGAGAAGGAGCTTCATCCCAACGGATCTCTGTGTGAGTTGTTGCACAACGATCGGGTTCAAACTGCTGAAGGAAATTAATCCTAGAGGGTTGAACTCAACTGGAGTTGGCTTCAGTTGTGACCAGAGGTGTATAGTCCAGGTGCCAGAAAGTAGAAATCGTGTCCAGCAGCTGTCCCAACCATCACTAAACCAGCTCCTCTACCAGGTAGATGAGCTCGTTAGTGAAAACACCTGTTCTAGATGTAGAGGGAGATCCAAAAACATGGCAGGATTTTTACTTTCTGGCACCTGGACTATACACCTCTGGTTGTGACTAACGGTAGGGTTCCACACAGCGAAACACCTCGCGAATTTCAGCCAGTGACAGTTAGCCTCGAGGGGCGTGGTCGCGAAAACAACACGCGAGCTGCAACATTTCTTTAAATGTCCCGGGCTGTCAGAAGACAGAGGGAGGTAAAAATGCCCAGCAGCAAACCATCGGTAAAATGTTAGCTCATAAATGCTCTGGTAACCTGCTAACTACTACTACTAACTAGCTGCCTTGCTATCCTTACAATGAAATGCAATGTCTGAACATGCTAGCGGGTGACCTGTCGGCTAGTTGAATCATTTTGAGTGTTTAAACTATCTACAGTGGTCTGTTTGGTTGTGTGTGTTTGTCCTGTTAAAGTTCGTGTGACATATAAACAACAATCCGTGTTGCTACAAGCGTCAATGTTCGCCAACAAAACATGTAATCAAACAAATGCACGAGTAGCCTGGCTAGCTAGCTAGCTACCTGGCTAGGCTACAATGAAATCCAATGTCCGAACATGCTAGCGATTAGCCTGTCGGCTAGCTGAAAAGTTTGAGTGTTTAAACTATCATATACAGTGATCTATTTAGTGGTGTATGTGCCCTAATTAAGTTTGTGTGTCATATAAATCACAATTTGTGTTGATAGAAGTACCGATGTTGGTGTAGAAACATTTTAATCACATCATAATGTTCATGATACGGCGCTGATAACCTCCGCCGCCAAACACAAACACACGGACCTGATTGGTTCTCGAGTGGTCCTCATTTGAATAAAGTTAAACTTTCGTCAACTTTATTTCGCTCCCCTCGGCGATTCGCTCTCATCTCGCTCCAATCAGGGCGAATTATCGTCTCCGTTCAACCTCAATGAGAGCAAAGCGAAATTTCGCTGTGTGGAAACCTCCCGTTATGCCGGTTACACACTGGCTGTGTGGCGTGTGCGTTTATATTTGGGCTCCCATGGTAACAGGTTAGAGCGTGCACACTGCCTGCCTGACGCACGCCGAAAGCGCGTGCAGCTAGAAATCGAACCAACGCCTATTTTTCACGCCACACACAAGTGTGTTGTAAGCGTTTCCAGACAACATAGAATATGAAAAGATATTAATATGTCGTTTAGACACAAATACATTTTAATAAATGACATTTTGATGTTTGAAAGTCTCGAGGTTTTGATATAAATGCAGATATATAGATGTAATTTTAAAAAGAGATAATCAATTTTATTTTATTTTTTATATTGCACCTGTCAATCCAGAAGGAAATATTCTGGAGCCTATTTTGCCGTCAATACTGCCGACGTTGTCTTTGCTGTAATCAGATCAGTATACAGCACAGGCCAAAAGTTTGGACACACCTTCTCATTCATTGCGTTTCCTTTTTATTTGCATGACTATTTACATTGTAGATTCTCACTGAAGGCATCAAAACTATGAATGAACACATATGGAATTATGTACTTAACAAAAAAGTGTGAAATAAGTGAAAACATGTCTTATATTTTAGATTCTTCAAAGTAGCCACCCTTTGCTTTTTTTGATAACTCTGCAAACCCTTGGTGTTCTCTCAATGAGCTTCATGAGGTAGTCACCTGTATGGTTTTACCATTTCACAGGTGTGCTTTGTCATGAAGTTCATTGAGTGAACATTAGGGTTTGCCGTAGTAATCAAAAAAAAGCAAAGGGTGGCTACTTTGAAGAATCTAAAATATAAGACATGTTTTCAATTATTTCACACTTTTGTGTTAAGTACATAATTCCATATGTGTTCATTCATAGTTTTGATGCCTTCAGTGAGAATCTACAATGTAAATAGTCATGAAAATAAAGCATTGAATGAGGTGTGTCCAAACTTTTGGCCTGTACTGTATATTTATGTTTAACATGGTATTTCATTCTATCAATGGGAAACATCCATGTGTCCAGACAAGGCTAGCAGCAGCAGCAGACACCTTTCTGGTGGGTAAAGACATAGAAAACACCACGCAACAGAAACACCATGTTCACGCCAAGCAGCCAATGTGTAACTTTACCTTAACCTTAGTCTTCCCATGCTATGTTTTGGTTTGAATATGAATTTCTTTTGCTATGTTTATGCCTCGCGTCCACACTACTGCAGCGTTTCAGATCCCTTAAAACAGACATTTAGAGATCAAATTATAAGGAAAAGTCAGACAATTGTTAGAAAATGTGGGACAGTTTTATAGAGGAAATTGAGATGAAAATGTGGGTCAATTTTATAGAAAATGTGGGACAGTTTTGAGAGGAAAAAAGGCAGGCTATTAGGAGAATTTTTTGGGAATTTTATAATAACAGCCCCAGAAAGAGCCCCCAAAATGGAGACATTTAGAAACACTGCTGGCCCCGTTTTGGTTTGAAAAAAAGGGGTTTCTTTATAGAAGGACGCACATCGGTCAGTCTTATTGGGGGAAAAAGTCAGTCTATTGAGGGGGGAAAAGTTATGCCTCGCGTCAACACTACTGCAGTGTTTCAGAGCCCTTAAAATAGACATTTAGAGATAAAATTATAAGGAAAACTCAGACAATTTTATAGAAAATGTGGGACAGTTTTGAGAAAAAAAGGCAGACTAATTTTTAGAATAATAACAGCCCCCAGAAAGAGCCCCCCAAAATGGAGACAATTAGAAACACTGCTGGCCCCGTTTTGGTTTGAAAACACAGGGGTTTCTTTGTAGAAGGACGCACGTCCGTTGGTCTTATTGGGGAAAAAGTCAGTCTATTGAGGGGGAAAAAGTCGGGACTATTCCAAGCTAATAAATCCCAGCTCTTATTTGTACTTGTACTCTTACATTTGTTGTTCTTTCTCCAAAGGATTATCTGTATTTTCAACTTATACATCCAAGAATTTCTGTCCTTTCCTCTCTTCCCAGGAAGAATATTTGCAAATTTGCTCCCAGAACTTTAACGAAGTCCAGTCACTCTTTTAAGTTGTAACTTTCCTTGGATACTTTAAACCTGGTTGACCGAGAAGCTTGAGACATTTCTATTAGTATTTCCTGTAAAGGTCTCCTTGGTCTCATGTCTGTTAAAGCTACTCCTGCCCTGCCGACACCAACAGGTGACGACTGTCGGGAGAAACAGCGCTCACAGCCGGATACCGTCTCGTCTTCCTCTTCAGCATCCTTACCGTCCTCTGGGACTTCCTGTTTGTTGTGGCTGATGTGGAGCGCTGCTGTGTTTACAGGTTAAATAACAAATCAAACCTTTTAAGCAGCAACAAAAACATGTTAACACGAGTCGATTGGCTGCAATTTAAATGCACAAAGATTCACTAAGTCAAATATTTAGAGAGAAAAAGTCCAACTATTTAAAAGAAAAAGTCCAACTGTTGAGACAGAAAAAGTCCAACTGTTGAGACAGAAAAAGTCCAACTGTTGAGACAGAAAAAGTCCAACTATTAAGACAGAAAAAGTCCAACTGTTGAGACAGAAAAAGTCCAACTGTTGAGACAGAAAAAGTCCAACTATTAAGACAGAAAAAGTCCAACTGTTGAGACAGAAAAAGTCCAACTATTAAGACAGGAAAAAGTCCAACTATTTAAGAAAAAGTCAAACTATTTAAAAGAAAAGTCCAACTGTTGAGACAGAAAAAAGTCCAACTATTAAGACAGGAAAAAGTCCAACTATTTAAGAAAGAAAAAGTCCAACTGTTGAGACAGAAAAAAGTCCAACTATTTAAGACAGAAAAAAGTCCAACTGTTGAGACAGAAAAAAGTCCAACTATTAAGACAGGACAAAGTCCAACTATTTAAGAGAAAAAGTCCAACTGTTGAGACAGAAAAAGTCCAACTATTAAGACAGGAAAAAGTCCAACTATTTAAAAGAAAAAGTCCAACTGTTGAGACAGAAAAAGTCAAACTGTTGAGACAGAAAAAGTCAAACTATTTAAGAGAAAAAGTCCAACTGTTGAGACAGAAAAAGTCCACCTGTTGAGACAGAAAAAGTCAAACTATTTAAGAGAAAAAGTCCAACTATTAAGACAGGACAAAGTCCAACTATTTAAGAGAAAAAGTCCAACTGTTGAGACAGAAAAAGTCCAACTGTTGAGACAGAAAAAGTCCAACTATTTAAGAGGAAAAAGTCCAACTGTTGAGACAGAAAAAGTCCAACTATTAAGACAGGACAAAGTCCAACTATTTAAAAGAAAAAGTCCAACTGTTGAGACAGAAAAAGTCCAACTGTTGAGACAGGAAAAGTCCAACTATTTAAGAGAAAAAGTCCAACTGTTGAGACAGAAAAAAGTCAAACTATTTAAGAGAAAAAAGTCCAACTGTTGAGACAGAAAAAAGTCAAACTATTTAAGAGAAAAAGTCCAACTGTTGAGACAGAAAAAGTCCAACTATTAAGACAGGACAAAAGTCCAACTATTTAAAGAGAAAAAGTCCAACTGTTGAGACAGAAAAAAGTCCAACTGTTGAGACAGAAAAAAGTCCAAACTATTTAAGAGAAAAAGTCCAACTGTTGAGACAGAAAAAGTCCAACTGTTGAGACAGAAAAAAGTCAAACTATTTAAGAGAAAAAGTCCAACTGTTGAGACAGAAAAAGTCCAACTATTAAGACAGGACAAAGTCCAACTATTTAAGAGAAAAAGTCCAACTGTTGAGACAGAAAAAGTCCAACTGTTGAGACAGAAAAAAGTCAAACTATTTAAGAGAAAAAGTCCAACTGTTGAGACAGAAAAAAGTCCAACTATTAAGACAGGACAAAAGTCCAACTATTTAAAAGAAAAAGTCCAACTATTTAAGAGAAGAAAGTCCAACTATTTAAAGAGAAAAAAGTCCAACTGTTGAGACAGAAAAAAGTCCAACTGTTGAGACAGAAAAAAGTCCAACTATTTAAGACAGAAAAAGTCCAACTGTTGAGACAGAAAAAGTCCAACTATTTAAGACAGGAAAAAGTCCAACTATTTAAGAGAAAAAAGTCCAACTGTTGAGACAGAAAAAAGTCCAACTATTAAGACAGGAAAAAGTCCAACTATTTAAAAGAAAAAAGTCCAACTGTTGAGACAGAAAAAGTCCAAACTGTTGAGACAGAAAAAAGTCAAACTATTTAAGAGAAAAAGTCCAACTGTTGAGACAGAAAAAGTCCAACTGTTGAGACAGAAAAAGTCAAACTATTTAAGAGAAAAAGTCCAACTGTTGAGACAGAAAAAGTCCAACTATTAAGACAGGACAAAGTCCAACTATTTAAGAGAAAAAGTCCAACTGTTGAGACAGAAAAAGTCCAACTGTTGAGACAGAAAAAGTCAAACTATTTAAGAGGAAAAAGTCCAACTGTTGAGACAGAAAAAGTCCAACTATTAAGACAGGACAAAGTCCAACTATTTAAAAGAAAAAGTCCAACTATTTAAGAGAAGAAGTCCAACTATTTAAAAGAAAAAGTCCAACTGTTGAGACAGGAAAAGTCCAACTATTTAAAAGAAAAAGTCCAACTATTTAAGATAAGAAGTCTAACTATTTAAAAGAAAAAGTCCAACTGTTGAGACAGAAAAAGTCCAACTGTTGAGACAGGAAAAGTCCAACTATTTAAGAGAAAAAGTCCAACTGTTGAGACAGAAAAAGTCAAACTATTTAAGAGAAAAAGTCCAACTGTTGAGACAGAAAAAGTCAAACTATTTAAGAGAAAAAGTCCAACTGTTGAGACAGAAAAAGTCCAACTATTAAGACAGGACAAAGTCCAACTATTTAAGAGAAAAAGTCCAACTGTTGAGACAGAAAAAGTCCAACTATTAAGACAGGACAAAGTCCAACTATTTAAGAGAAAAAGTCAAACTGTTGAGACAGAAAAAGTCCAACTATTTAAGAGAAAAAGTCCAACTGTTGAGACAGAAAAAGTCCAACTATTAAGACAGGACAAAGTCCAACTATTTAAGAGAAAAAGTCCAACTGTTGAGACAGAAAAAGTCCAACTATTAAGACAGGACAAAGTCCAACTATTTAAGAGAAAAAGTCAAACTGTTGAGACAGAAAAAGTCCAACTGTTGAGACAGAAAAAGTCCAACTGTTGAGACAGAAAAGTCAAACTATTTAAGAGGAAAAAGTCCAACTGTTGAGACAGAAAAAGTCCAACTATTAAGACAGGACAAAGTCCAACTATTTAAAAGAAAAAGTCCAACTATTTAAGAGAAGAAGTCCAACTATTTAAAAGAAAAAGTCCAACTGTTGAGACAGAAAAAGTCCAACTGTTGAGACAGGAAAAGTCCAACTATTTAAGAGAAAAAGTCCAACTGTTGAGACAGAAAAAGTCCAACTGTTGAGACAGAAAAGTCAAACTATTTAAGAGGAAAAAGTCCAACTGTTGAGACAGAAAAAGTCCAACTATTAAGACAGGACAAAGTCCAACTATTTAAAAGAAAAAGTCCAACTATTTAAGAGAAGAAGTCCAACTATTTAAAAGAAAAAGTCCAACTGTTGAGACAGGAAAAGTCCAACTATTTAAGAGAAAAAGTCCAACTGTTGAGACAGAAAAAGTCAAACTATTAAGACAGAAAAAGTCCAACTGTTGAGACAGAAAAAGTCCAACTGTTGAGACAGGAAAAGTCCAACTATTAAGACAGAAAAAGTCCAACTATTTAAGACAGAAAAAGTCCAACTGTTAAGACAGAAAAAAGTCCAACTGTTGAGACAGAAAAAAGTCCAACTGTTGAGACAGAAAAAGTCCAACTGTTGAGACAGAAAAAAGTCCAACTATTAAGACAGGACAAAAGTCCAACTATTTAAGAGAAAAAGTCCAACTGTTGAGACAGAAAATAGTCCAACTATTAAGACAGGAAAAAAGTCCAACTATTTAAAAGAAAAAAGTCCAACTGTTGAGACAGAAAAAGTCAAACTGTTGAGACAGAAAAAAGTCAAACTATTTAAGAGAAAAAGTCCAACTGTTGAGACAGAAAAAAGTCCAACTGTTGAGACAGAAAAAAGTCAAACTATTTAAGAGAAAAAGTCCAACTGTTGAGACAGAAAAAGTCCAACTATTAAGACAGGACAAAGTCCAACTATTTAAGAGAAAAAGTCCAACTGTTGAGACAGAAAAAGTCCAACTGTTGAGACAGAAAAAGTCAAACTATTTAAGAGGAAAAAGTCCAACTGTTGAGACAGAAAAAGTCCAACTATTAAGACAGGACAAAGTCCAACTATTTAAAAGAAAAAGTCCAACTATTTAAGAGAAGAAGTCCAACTATTTAAAAGAAAAAGTCCAACTGTTGAGACAGAAAAAGTCCAACTGTTGAGACAGGAAAAGTCCAACTATTTAAAAGAAAAAGTCCAACTATTTAAGATAAGAAGTCTAACTATTTAAAAGAAAAAGTCCAACTATTTAAGAGGAAAAAGTCAAACTATTTAAGAGAAAAAGTCCAACTGTTGAGACAGAAAAAGTCCAACTATTAAGACAGGAAAAAGTCCAACTATTTAAAAGAAAAAGTCCAACTGTTGAGACAGAAAAAGTCCAACTGTTGAGACAGAAAAAGTCCAACTATTAAGACAGAAAAAGTCCAACTGTTGAGACAGAAAAAGTCCAACTATTAAGACAGGACAAAGTCCAACTATTTAAGAGAAAAAGTCCAACTGTTGAGACAGAAAAAGTCCAACTATTAAGACAGGAAAAAGTCCAACTATTTAAAAGAAAAAGTCCAACTGTTGAGACAGAAAAAGTCAAACTGTTGAGACAGAAAAAGTCAAACTATTTAAGAGAAAAAGTCCAACTGTTGAGACAGAAAAAGTCCAACTGTTGAGACCGAAAAAGTGAAACTATTTAAGAGAAAAAGTCCAACTGTTGAGACAGAAAAAGTCCAACTATTAAGACAGGACAAAGTCCAACTATTTAAGAGAAAAAGTCCAACTGTTGAGACAGAAAAAGTCCAACTGTTGAGACAGAAAAAGTCCAACTATTAAGACAGGACAAAGTCCAACTATTTAAGAGAAAAAAGTCCAACTGTTGAGACAGAAAAGTCCAACTATTAAGACAGGACAAAGTCAAACTATTTAAGAGAAAAAGTCCAACTGTTGAGACAGAAAAAAGTCAAACTATTTAAGAGGAAAAAGTCCAACTGTTGAGACAGAAAAAAGTCCAACTATTAAGACAGGACAAAGTCCAACTATTTAAAAGAAAAAAGTCCAACTATTTAAGACAGAAGAAGTCCAACTATTTAAAAGAAAAAAGTCCAACTGTTGAGACAGGAAAAAGTCCAACTATTTAAAAGAAAAAGTCCAACTATTTAAGATAAGAAGTCTAACTATTTAAAAGAAAAAGTCCAACTGTTGAGACAGAAAAAGTCCAACTGTTGAGACAGGAAAAAGTCCAACTATTTAAGAGAAAAAAGTCCAACCGTTGAGACAGAAAAAAGTCAAACTATTTAAGAGAAAAAAGTCCAACTATTAAGACAGGACAAAGTCCAACTATTTAAGAGAAAAAGTCCAACTGTTGAGACAGAAAAAGTCCAACTATTAAGACAGGACAAAGTCCAACTATTTAAGAGAAAAAGTCCAACTGTTGAGACAGAAAAAGTCCAACTATTAAGACAGGACAAAGTCCAACTATTTAAGAGAAAAAGTCAAACTGTTGAGACAGAAAAAAGTCAAACTATTTAAGAGAAAAAGTCCAACTGTTGAGACAGAAAAAGTCCAACTATTAAGACAGGACAAAGTCCAACTATTTAAGAGAAAAAGTCCAACTGTTGAGACAGAAAAAGTCCAACTATTAAGACAGGACAAAGTCCAACTATTTAAGAGAAAAAGTCAAACTGTTGAGACAAAAAAAGTCCAACTGTTGAGACAGAAAAAGTCCAACTGTTGAGACAGAAAAGTCCAACTATTTAAAAGAAAAAGTCCAACTATTTAAGAGAAGAAGTCCAACTATTTAAAAGAAAAAGTCCAACTGTTGAGACAGAAAAAGTCCAACTGTTGAGACAGGAAAAGTCCAACTATTTAAGAGAAAAAGTCCAACTGTTGAGACAGAAAAAGTCAAACTATTTAAGAGAAAAAAGTCCAACTGTTGAGACAGAAAAAGTCCAACTATTAAGACAGAAAAAGTCCAACTGTTGAGACAGAAAAAGTCCAACTGTTGAGACAGAAAAAGTCCAACTGTTGAGACAGAAAAAGTCCAACTATTAAGACAGGACAAAGTCCAACTATTTAAGAGAAAAAGTCCAACTGTTGAGACAGAAAAAGTCCAACTATTAAGACAGGAAAAAGTCCAACTATTTAAAAGAAAAAGTCCAACTGTTGAGACAGAAAAAGTCAAACTGTTGAGACAGAAAAAGTCAAACTATTTAAGAGAAAAAGTCCAACTGTTGAGACAGAAAAAGTCCAACTGTTGAGACAGAAAAAGTCAAACTATTTAAGAGAAAAAGTCCAACTGTTGAGACAGAAAAAGTCCAACTATTAAGACAGGACAAAGTCCAACTATTTAAGAGAAAAAAGTCCAACTGTTGAGACAGAAAAAGTCCAACTGTTGAGACAGAAAAAAGTCAAACTATTTAAGAGGAAAAAAGTCCAACTGTTGAGACAGAAAAAAGTCCAACTATTAAGACAGGACAAAGTCCAACTATTTAAAAGAAAAAGTCCAACTATTTAAGAGAAGAAGTCTAACTATTTAAAAGAAAAAAGTCCAACTGTTGAGACAGAAAAAAGTCCAACTGTTGAGACAGGAAAAAGTCCAACTATTTAAGAGAAAAAAGTCCAACTGTTGAGACAGAAAAAGTCAAACTATTTAAGAGAAAAAGTCCAACTGTTGAGACAGAAAAAAGTCAAACTATTTAAGAGAAAAAGTCCAACTGTTGAGACAGAAAAAAGTCCAACTATTAAGACAGGACAAAAGTCCAACTATTTAAGAGAAAAAGTCCAACTGTTGAGACAGAAAAAGTCCAACTGTTGAGACAGAAAAAAGTCCAACTGTTGAGACAGAAAAAAGTCCAACTATTTAAGAGGGAAAAAGTCCAACTGTTGAGACAGAAAAAAGTCCAACTATTAAGACAGGACAAAGTCCAACTATTTAAAAGAAAAAGTCCAACTATTTAAGAGAAGAAGTCTAACTATTTAAAAGAAAAAGTCCAACTGTTGAGACAGAAAAAGTCCAACTGTTGAGACAGAAAAAGTCCAACTGTTGAACAGAAAAAGTCCAACTGTTGAGACAGAAAAAGTCAAACTATTTAAGAGAAAAAAGTCCAACTGTTGAGACAGAAAAAGTCCAACTATTAAGACAGGACAAAGTCCAACTATTTAAGAGAAAAAGTCCAACTGTTGAGACAGAAAAAAGTCCAACTATTAAGACAGGACAAAAGTCCAACTATTTAAGAGAAAAAGTCCAACTGTTGAGACAGAAAAAGTCCAACTATTAAGACAGGACAAAAGTCCAACTATTTAAGAGAAAAAGTCCAACTGTTGAGACAGAAAAAGTCCAACTGTTGAGACAGAAAAAGTCCAACTGTTGAGACAGAAAAAGTCCAACTGTTGAGACAGAAAAGTCAAACTATTTAAGAGGAAAAAGTCCAACTGTTGAGACAGAAAAAGTCCAACTATTAAGACAGGACAAAGTCCAACTATTTAAAAGAAAAAGTCCAACTGTTGAGACAGAAAAAGTCCAACTGTTGAGACAGAAAAAGTCCAACTGTTGAGACAGAAAAAGTCCAACTGTTGAGACAGAAAAAGTCCAACTGTTGAGACAGAAAAAGTCCAACTGTTGAGACAGAAAAAGTCCAACTATTAAGACAGGACAAAGTCCAACTATTTAAAAGAAAAAGTCCAACTATTTAAGAGAAGAAGTCTAACTATTTAAAAGAAAAAGTCCAACTGTTGAGACAGAAAAAGTCCAACTGTTGAGACAGGAAAAGTCAAACTATTTAAGAGAAAAAGTCCAACTGTTGAGACAGAAAAAGTCAAACTATTTAAGAGAAAAAGTCCAACTGTTGAGACAGAAAAAGTCCAACTATTAAGACAGGACAAAGTCCAACTATTTAAGAGAAAAAGTCCAACTGTTGAGACAGAAAAAGTCCAACTGTTGAGACAGAAAAAGTCCAACTGTTGAGACAGAAAAAGTCCAACTGTTGAGACAGAAAAAGTCAAACTATTTAAGAGAAAAAGTCCAACTGTTGAGACAGAAAAAGTCAAACTATTTAAGAGAAAAAGTCCAACTGTTGAGACAGAAAAAGTCCAACTATTAAGACAGGACAAAGTCCAACTATTTAAGAGAAAAAGTCCAACTGTTGAGACAGAAAAAGTCCAACTGTTGAGACAGAAAAAGTCCAACTGTTGAGACAGAAAAAGTCCAACTGTTGAGACAGAAAAAGTCAAACTATTTAAGAGGAAAAAGTCCAACTGTTGAGACAGAAAAAGTCCAACTATTAAGACAGGACAAAGTCCAACTATTTAAAAGAAAAAGTCCAACTATTTAAGAGAAGAAGTCCAACTATTTAAAAGAAAAAGTCCAACTGTTGAGACAGAAAAAGTCCAACTGTTGAGACAGGAAAAGTCCAACTATTTAAGAGAAAAAGTTCAACTATTTAGACAGGAAAAAGTTCAACTATTAACATGTGGTAAGAGATTGCTGGTGTAACAAGCTCGCTGACCGTGCTCTCACTCTCACACACGGGCCATTTAGCTGGCAGGAAGAGGGGAGCTGCAGGCCCTGGAGCTCTGTCAGGGCTGGGTCGTTTGGTAGTAGTCCATTTGCCCAAACGGTGACTTTGCGCGGGTATGAGGTGCTGTGGGCTGCAGCAGCCGTGCCGGAGCTCAATCAAGCTCACAGCAGGCAGTTTTACCAAATTTGCAATTAGCCATCCCTTTTCGTAAAACGGCCCATATTTGAGCTTTATATAGTTGATTTCTCGCATAAAAAAAGTCTCAGAAGTGAATTTGGTAACAAAACATTGCAGTGTCTGGAATATGAGATTCTGTCGCTTCTCTAATGCGTGTGTATGGGGATAAGGATCAACCAATCAGCGCGCAGCTCATCTAAATATTCATGAGCATACCATATTTAAGAAAAGCTCTGGTTACAAATAGGGCCAAAACACAGGGATGCATAAGGGCCAATAAAATATCAACCAGCCCAACCAATGTTACATACCCCATTAGGAGACCATAAGGAACAGTGTGAAATACCCTATATAATCATTCTATCACCCCTTTAAAGGAACACACCGACTTATTGGGACTTTAGCTTATTCAACGTAACCCCCAGAGTTAGACAAGGCGATACATACCCTTCTCATCTCTTATTGGGACTTTATCTTATTCACTGTAACCCCCAGAGTTAGACTAGTCCATACATACCCTTCTCATCTCTTATTGGGACTTTATCTTATTCACTGTAACCCCCAGAGTTAGACTAGTCCATACATACCCTTCTCATCTCTTATTGGGACTTTATCTTATTCACTGTAACCCCCCAGAGTTAGACTAGTCCATACATACCCTTCTCATCTCTTATTGGGACTTTATCTTATTCACCGTAACCCCCAGAGTTAGACTAGTCCATACATACCCTTCTCATCTCTTATTGGGACTTTATCTTATTCACCGTAACCCTCCCAGAGTTAGACTAGTCCATACATACCCTTCTCATCTCTTATTGGGACTTTATCTTATTCACTGTAACCTCCAGAGTTAGACTAGTCCATACATACCCTTCTCATCTCTTATTGGGACTTTATCTTATTCACTGTAACCCCCAGAGTTAGACTAGTCCATACATACCCTTCTCATCTCTTATTGGGACTTTATCTTATTCACGGTAACCCCCCAGAGTTAGACTAGTCCATACATACCCTTCTCATCTCTTATTGGGACTTTATCTTATTCACTGTAACCCCCAGAGTTAGACTAGTCCATACATACCCTTCTCATCTCTTATTGGGACTTTATCTTATTCACTGTAACCCCCAGAGTTAGACTAGTCCATACATACCCTTCTCATCTCTTATTGGGACTTTATCTTATTCACTGTAACCCCCCAGAGTTAGACTAGTCCATACATACCCTTCTCATCTCTTATTGGGACTTTATCTTATTCACTGTAACCCCCAGAGTTAGACTAGTCCATACATACCCTTCTCATCTCTTAGTGGGACTTTATCTTATTCACTGTAACCCCCCAGAGTTAGACTAGTCCATACATACCCTTCTCATCTCTTATTGGGACTTTATCTTATTCACTGTAACCCCCCAGAGTTAGACTAGTCCATACATACCCTTCTCATCTCTTATTGGGACTTTATCTTATTCACTGTAACCCCCCAGAGTTAGACTAGTCCATACATACCTCTTCTCATCTCTTATTGGGACTTTATCTTATTCACAACCCTCCAGAGTTAGACTAGTCCATACCTCTTCATCTCTTATTGGGACTTTATCTTATCATTCAGACTAGTCCATGCTACTTTTCACTGGGACTTTTTCCTGTCAGAGTTAGACTAGTCCATACATCCCCTTCTCATCTCTTATTGGGACTTTATCTTATTCACTGTAACCCCCAGAGTTAGACTAGTCCATACATACCCTTCTCATCTCTATTGGGACTTTATCTTATTCACACCCCCAGAGTTAGACTAGTCCATACATACCCTTCTCATCTCTTATTGGGACTTTATCTTATTCACTGTAACCCCCAGAGTTAGACTTGTCCATACATACCCTTCTCATCTCTGTGCGTGCTGTAACTCTGTCTGACGGCTCCAGCAGCATAAGCCCATCAAAGAACTTGCAGTTGAATGGTTCCAGTAATCCTACTGCTCCGAATAAGTGACAAAATAACTCCAACATGTTCCTATTTACATGTTATGATTTATAGAGTCACAGCGTGTACAAAAAACAACGTAACATGAGACACAGCCGTCTTCTAACTGTAAACAAACCGGGAACTATATTCTCAGGTGGAAGAATATAGTACTTGGGCGGAGTGATATGCTCGCAGCAAGCCTGTCTGAGAATATAGTTCCCGGTTTGTTTGCTGTTAGAAGACGGCTGTGTCTCATGTTACGTTGTTTTTTGTACACGCTGTGACTCTACAAATCACAACATGTAAATAGGAACATGTTGGTGTTATTTTGTCACAATTTGGAGCAGTAGGCTAGTTGGAACCAGTTACCTGCAGGATCTGTGCTAGGCTAAGCTAATGCTGGAACCGTCAGGCAGCGTTACAGCACGCACGGAGATGAGAAGGATATGTATGGACTAGTCTAACTCTGGGGGTTACAGTGAATAAGATAAAGTCCCAATAAGAGATGAGAAGGGTATGTATGGACTAGTCTAACTCTGGGGGTTACGGTGAATAAGATAAAGTCCCAATAAGAGATGAGAAGGGTATGTATGGACTAGTCTAACTCTGGGGGTTACAGTGAATAAGATAAAGTCCCAATAAGAGATGAGAAGGGTATGTATGGACTAGTCTAACTCTGGGGGTTACAGTGAATAAGATAAAGTCCCAATAAGAGATGAGAAGGGTATGTATGGACTAGTCTAACTCTGGGGGTTACAGTGAATAAGATAAAGTCCCAATAAGAGATGAGAAGGGTATGTATGGACTAGTCTAACTCTGGGGGTTACAGTGAATAAGATAAAGTCCCAATAAGAGATGAGAAGGGTATGTATGGACTAGTCTAACTCTGGGGGTTACGGTGAATAAGATAAATTCCCAATAAGTCGGCATGTTCCTTTAAGCCAGAAAAAGTCAAACTATTTAAGGCCGGCTACAGACTGTGAGCGTGGTGTTTCTGCTGCGTGGTGTTTTCTGTCTTTACACACCAGAAAGGTGTCTGACGTGGCGCTGCTGCTGCTGCTAGCCTTGTCTGGAGACATAAATATATACGCATCGGATTACAGCAAAGACAACATCGGCAGTATTGACGGCAAAATAGGCTCCAGAATATTTCCTTCTGGATTGACAGGTGCAATATTAGAAAATCAACATGTCATTTATTAATATGTATTTGTGTCTAAATGACACATAAACATCTTCTCGTATTCTATGTTGCCTGGAAACTCTTCCAACACGCTGGCGTGTTGCGTAAAAAATAGGCGTCGGTCCTATTTCTAGCACGCACGCGTTTTCGCCGCGCCTGAGACGTGCGTGTCACGCAGGCAGTGTGCACGCTCTAACCTGTTACCATGGGAGCCCAAATATAAACAGACACGCCACGCAGCTGACACGCTTAGCCACACAGCTAGTGTGCAGCCGGCCTAAGAGAGAGCGCAACAGGCCTCCTTTTTTTTACCTTTCTTTCTTCATCGGTGTGATTGTTTTCTGCA
>JABUOV010000026.1:320959-432054 GCA_025617405.1 Perca schrenkii
TTAGGAGAAGAACACAGGGAAAGGCTTTAGTAACACAAAAAAGCGACAAACGACAAAAACACGCTTAGGAAAACAAACGGTTGGGTTTAGGAAAGAAACCTCGGGGAAGACTAGGGTTGGGTATCGTTTGGGTTTTTTCAAACGACAGTTGGCGACATTCAAGAACGGTGTGTTTATTACTAAGGCCACAGGGTCAAAATTAAATGATTTATTAAAAAATGTCATAACAATAACTTATTTCACCAGTAAATTGCTGGTAAATGACTAACAACCAGGCAATGGAAAAAGTGTATTTTACAGTATCTTTGAATGCACCACGAGACTGGCGAGGCTACCGCTTTCAAGTGAACACACTGTCTGTTATTCCGACAACGGCAGCTGCAGACTGTTACGTCCCGGTGTTAGAGTCCTCTCCAGTGAAGTACAGTCACACTGTTTAATGTTAGCGGTCAGCATTTTAACCGTGTTTACTCCAGTTGCTAGCTAACGCTAGGCTAATGTTACCGCCTGCTAAGTAGGGCTGGGCAATATGGCCTAAAAATCTGCAGATGACAAAGAAATTGTTCCAAACAAGTTTTATTTTGTTTTGACTCATACACACACACACACGGGGCATGTATATCATTATGATTATTCATGCCAATTTTGTGGAAATATAAATTGGTTTGAGTGTTGTTGTTTTTTTGGGGGGGGGGATATATATTAAACAACAAGAAAACGTATGCGTGAGATAAAGCTGTTTAAACACATAGGCCTACAGGTAATTCACTTCTCGTTCCTCGCTAAAAGTTCAAATAATTTTAACATTATTGCGCAACCTTGCCCCTATTTTCACCTGTAGCTGAGTAACGTACGTTAACATCCCATGATGGTCTCTTGAATGTAGCATACCTGTAGCTGAGTAACGTACGTTAACATCCCATGATGGTCTCTTGAATGTAGCATACCTGTAGCTGAGTAACGTACGTTAACATCCCATGATGGTCTCTTGAATGTAGCATACCTGTAGCTGAGTAACGTACGTTAACATCCCATGATGGTCTCTTGAATGTAGCATACCTGTAGCTGAGTAACGTACGTTAACATCCCATGATGGTCTCTTGAATGTAGCATACCTGTAGCTGAGTAACGTACGTTAACATCCCATGATGGTCTCTTGAATGTAGCATACCTGTAGCTGAGTAACGTACGTTAACATCCCATGATGGTCTCTTGAATGTAGCATACCTGTAGCTGAGTAACGTACGTTAACATCCCATGATGGTCTCTTGAATGTAGCATACCTGTAGCTGAGTAACGTACGTTAACATCCCATGATGGTCTCTTGAATGTAGCATACCTGTAGCTGAGTAACGTACGTTAACATCCCATGATGGTCTCTTGAATGTAGCATACCTGTAGCTGAGTAACGTACGTTAACATCCCATGATGGTCTCTTGAATGTAGCATACCTGTAGCTGAGTAACGTACGTTAACATCCCATGATGGTCTCTTGAATGTGGCATACCTGTAGCAAGCTCCTCCGTAGCGATAAAAACAAACGTCGAAGCGGAGCTCCGTGCTACAGAGCGCCGATTGCAAGTTGTTCAAGCCGCTACAGACCTCCGTCACAGCTCGGTCGTATCAGCGGCATTTAGTAGACGTGTTGAGCCGCAAAAGAGTTTCTCAACACCCGCTCTGGTGCCCCGCAGGGTGCTCCTTCAGGTCAGCGGTAGCTGGTGGTTCACTTACCGAGAATAGGTGACTCTCAGCCGGGGAGAGTGCACCGCGAGCTGCCGGTCATTTCGGCGGAGATTACGGTTAAGGAAGTAATGAAACGACTGGTTAAGAAAATAATTAATGTTAGTCCCTGTCGCTGCCATGTTGTTTGTGTATCTCTGTGGCAAACGCGCGGAGGGGGCCGTTCGGAGCTACGGGAGCCCAGAAGGGAGCGTCGGCGGATGTTAAGGAGAAAATCGATTTTTCATTTAAACAAATCCACGTTGACTACACATTCGAGTTAATCGATAAAATCGATTTATCGCCCAGCCCTACTGCTAAGTGTCGCGTTAACTAGCGCCACGTGCAGCGATGCTCCTGTTGCCTCTTAAGTCTGTTTCGGAGCATCAGAGGGCAGCGCTGGCATTTCAGTAGCACCGAAATGAGGAACCGAAATCAGTGTTACTATTCGGTCTGGTAGGTACCGGTTGTTAAGGCACTGGTGCCGTATTAGCATCAGGTGTCTGTACTAGTGGTGGGATCGGGCCGAATTTTTCTGTCCGAGTCTGGCCCGCGTCCGACAGAACCGTGACCGAACCTGGCCCGAGCCCGACAGGCATCAAGAAATTCATGTCCGAGCCCGGCCCGACACCATTAAAATCTTTTTTTTTTTTTCTTCTCATACTAATGACACATGTTAGGCTATGTTTGTTTGTGTGGGAAGCTTTTTTTAAGCAACTGTAAGGCACTCAGACATGTCAACAGATGAGGTCATCAGCACAGTGAGGTCATCAGCACAGTGAGGTCATCAGCACAGTGAGCGCGCACACGGGGCAACAAGCTCACGTTAACACAGGCACACGCAAGAGAAAATTAACATATGCCTAGACAACTATGTGGAAATACCTCTGTCCTTCATTTTCGGTGGTTTTAAAATCTCCTGAGGCCAACTTCTTTTTAACGTCTTCCATCGTTGCGCTCTGAGCGCTCAATGCGCTGCGTCGTGCAGTCTGCCTGATATGCACGTGTTTCGTTGTCTATAAACACATTTCCACAATTATGCACAAAGGAAGATGGATATGAGGTTAATATTTAAAATTTATTTTAATCACAAAAACGAACCTTTGCATCAAGTGAAACAGGCCCATTACATAAGAAGCTGTTTCTAAATTGTAAATGTCCAATGCCATAGGCTACCGCGCTGATGGGACCGTCCGAGCCCGGCCCGAACCAGTCGGGTACAGTCGGAACCCGTCGGGCTCGGGTCAGGTATCCCAGCCTTAGTCTGTACCCAACCCTTGTGAAGACCTACTTAACCGAGACCGAGTCAAGACCGAGACCAGACAGCCAGAACTTCTTCTCTGGTTCCTCATGAAGGACAGTCTACTGTGTGGAGGTATTTCCACATAGTTGTCTAGGCATATGTTAATTTTATTTAAATTATATGACTGGGCCTCTTGTGTTCCTGTTAACCCCCCTCTCCCTGCCCCCTTAACACGCACTCCCAACAAAGTGAATGCATGAGAATACTCACAACTCCCCTTGCTCCTAAATGGTTACACCCAAACATAGCGCCCTACTTAAAGCCGCTTTAGTTTGCTTCGCATCTATGCAATCCACCTCCTCTCCAGCTCCACCTTGTCGTGTGTAACGTGGCGTAGGCTTCTGTGTCATGGTTGCTGCTCTGTTCATATGGGGGGGGGGGGTTAGTCTAGCTCTCCCAGTCTAAGACTGTGCGAGCGTCCCCTAATGCTGCTGCTGTCCCCTGACTTTCTGTTCTTTCATGGTGCTCAAGAAAGGTCAGGGGACTCCTCTGAACAGAAGCCATACCGCCAAAATTCGATTAGTAATTTATTCAATAACATTTGCTAAAGCATTTTTATTGTCTGTGTCGTTCTTCACTTTATGGGCCTGACAGAAAGTTTTATTGTGAACTGTTTCCGCCTTTCCCATAGTTTCCCCACTGGGGTTTTTTTTTTTTTTTTTTATTGTTCTGTCCTCAGCTCCTAGACGCTAATAGGGACGTAACGAAGTTTTCCGTTGCTTCGCAGGAAACTGCTGCGACTGTGGTGGCGGATGAGTCTGCGCGGCTCGGCCGTCTGGAGCGCAGTCTGACGGCGCTGTGGGAGCGCGTGGAGGCTGGAGGGCAGCGGGTGGAGCAGAGGCACGCGGAGCTGCTCCACCTGTACACAGACCTCCTCCTGCAGCAACAGCTGGTCTCTGACCAGAGCCACGGAGACACCGTGCAGCCCTGGCTCAACGGACTACTGGAGCAACAGCTGGAGCAACAGCTGGAGCAGCTCCAGAGACGATTGGACGAGGAGAGACTGCAGACAGAACAGGTACATCGGGATCATTTACACACCCTTACAATTAAGTCTTTGTGACACTTGTTACTTTCTCCAATGTTTTCATTGCTTTTTTTACCGACGTTTTTGCCACTTTATTAGATATGTGCTCACTGGTTTCTTAAATACAAGTCATTCAGCATGAAAAAGTATTTTTTTTTAAAAAGAGTCTCCTTCCCGAGCATGCTGGGAGCCTGAGTCTCCTTCCCGAGCATGCTGGGAGCCTGAGTCTCCTTCCTGTTTCTGTCTGTAGTCCCGGCAGCAGGATGTGTTGCAGCAGCAGAGTCAAACGGCTCGTCTGGATCAGCTGGAGCTGCAGCTGCAGAAACTGGCCGCCAGGACCGAGGTACGCCACGATACTGCCTGCAATATCTTATTTAGGATACTTGGAATCTTATTTAGGGTAGTGTTATTGGTAAGTGTAGTTTTAATGGTATTTGGGATACTGTTAATCTTATTTAGGATACTTTTATTGTTATTAAGTGTAGTTTTAACCTTATTTAAGATGCTCTTTATCTTTTGTATACATTTTAATGTTTGAGTGTTGCAGAAGCCTGTATGTATGTGTGTGTGTTGTGTAGATTTGAGGACAGTTTTTGGATTATTGTTCTGCAGGACATGCAGCAGAGACAAGAAGCTGCTACGACAGTCTCACCTTTACCAGCAACACTTCCAGCTGTGATCAGGTAATCTTCCTCCTCCTCCTCTTAACTTTACAGTCCGCTGGAGTTACGCTACGTTTATACGTGGCCGGCTATTTTCATAAACGGACATTTCAACCTCTCCGTTTTGGTGTCGGTCGTCAAGAGCACGCCAGACCTGTAGGCGGCGGTGTAACGAGAAGCTCAAGCCCACGTTAGCCGATCAGGATCCAGAAAATAGCAACAACAGCAAAGAATCGCTTTCCTCGGCTCCCTAAACCTCAGTTTGTCTCAGTTTACGTGCAAACAAAGTTTTCCAAAATCTCCACTCTGGCCGGAGGTTTTAGACTCATTTTCAGAGGCAAATTCTCAGTTTGCGTGTAAACGAAGGGACATGTCTGTTTTTCAAAATAACCATTTACATGTAAATGGGGGGGTCTGTCTGCACGATGTCCCTAACTGGACAGTCGGCTTTTAATGCTTTTTTTTATTTCTTTTTTAGGCGCTCTATCCAATGTTTTTTTTTTAGGTGCTTTTCCAATGTTTTTTGTGTGTTTTTGTTATGCTGTGCATGGAAACAAACGGAGAGTGAAACTCTCCGATGTTGGACTTGCCTGAAACCTAATTATCTTTTATCTTCTTCCAGTGGTGGAGTGGACAGTCAGTCCCATGATGCCTTGCTGGCGGAGGTTGCACGGTTGAAGGCGGCGCTGGAGAAGGTCAGACGGGACGTTGGCGGTCTGTCAGGGTGTCGAGACGGCTGCAGAGGACTCGACACGATCCACCAGACGGTCAGAGAGAGACGCATACACTTTGTTCAGCCAACTGTCTGTTAACTAACGTTTCTGCATCGCAACGTTTCATACGTAACTAAGTACATGTACTGATGTACTTTACTTGAGTCTTTTCTTTTCATGTCACTTTCTACTTCTACTCCGCTACATTTCAGAGAGAAATAAAGAGACCAAACAATAACCAACAATATAACGGCTACAAAGTCCAGCTGAGATGATGAGACCATTAAACTGGTTTGGAGAGACGAATGGACGGACGGATACAGATTAATAGGAAATACAGCGATAAAGAGACAGAAATACAGAGATAAAGAGACGGAAATACAGCGATAAAGAGACGGAAATACAGCGATAAAGAGACGGAAATACAGCGATAAAGAGACGGAAATACAGCGATAAAGAGACGGAAATACAGCGATAAAGAGACGGAAATACAGAGATAAAGAGACGGAAATACAGAGATAAAGAGATAAAGAGACGGAAATACAGAGATAAAGAGACGGAAATACAGAGATAAAGAGACGGAAATACAGAGATAAAGAGACGGAAATTCAGAGATAAAGAAACGGAAATTCAGAGATAAAGAGACGGAAATACCGAGATAAAGAGACGGAAATACCGAGATAAAGAGACGGAAATTCAGAGATAAAGAGACGGAAATACCGAGATAAATAGACGGAAATACCGAGATAAAGAGACGGAAATACCGAGATAAAGAGACGGAAATACCGAGATAAAGAGACGGAAATACCGAGATAAAGAGACGGAAATACCGAGATAAAGAGACGGAAATACCGAGATAAAGAGACGGAAATTCAGAGATAAAGAGACGGAAATACCGAGATAAAGAGACGGAAATACCGAGATAAAGAGCGGAAATCGAGATAAAGGGCAAAAATACAGAGATAAAGAGACGGAAATACCGAGATAAAGAGACGGAAATACCGAGATAAAGAGACGGAAATACCGAGATAAAGAGACGGAAATACCGAGATA
The DNA here is from genome assembly GCA_025617405.1 of Perca schrenkii. Lineage (NCBI taxonomy): Eukaryota > Metazoa > Chordata > Actinopteri > Perciformes > Percidae > Perca > Perca schrenkii. Next base: position 327,437 of record JABUOV010000026.1, read on the forward strand.
AAGAGACGGAAATACCGAGATAAAGAGACGGAAATACAGAGATAAAGAGACGGAAATACAGAGATAAAGAGACGGAAATACAGAGATAAAGAGACGGAAATACCGAGATAAAGAGACGGAAATACAGAGATAAAGAGACGGAAATACAGAGATAAAGAGACGGAAATACAGAGATAAAGAGACGGAAATACAGAGATAAAGAGACGGAAATACAGAGATAAAGAGACAGAAATACAGAGATAAAGAGACGGAAATACAGAGATAAAGAGACGGAAATACAGAGATAAAGAGACAGAAATACAGAGATAAAGAGACGGAAATACAGCGATAAAGAGACGGAAATACAGCGATAAAGAGACGGAAATACAGAGATAAAGAGACGGAAATACAGAGATAAAGAGACGGAAATACAGAGATAAAGAGACGGAAATTCAGAGATAAAGAGACGGAAATACAGAGATAAAGAGACGGAAATACAGAGATAAAGAGACGGAAATACAGAGATAAAGAGACGGAAATACAGAGATAAAGAGACGGAAATACAGAGATAAAGAGAAAATGTGAGACAGAAATAAAGACCGAAAGTTGATCAACTTGAGGAGTGTTCTTTGCTTTTAATACTTTAACTACATTCTCCTGATGATACTTACAGACTTTTACTGAAGTAACATTTTCCCTGCAGGACTGTAACAGAGTATTTATATAGTTTGCTATTAGTACTTTAACTGAAGTAAAGGATTTGAACACTTCTTCCACCGCTGCAGATTTCAGAGCAGGTCTCTGCCCAAGTGCGTGAGGAAGTTCGCGTTCTGGTCTACGGCAACCAGCTGTCACCGGCTGGCGAGGCGTCCCGAGACGCCGGGGGCCTCCAGGAGTCTCTGCTGCTGTGGTTGTCGCGGCGCTACGTGAGCGAGGCCGACCTGCAGGTGGCGCTGTCCTCTCTGGAGCGCAGCGTCCTGCAGAACATCAGCCTGCAGCTGGAGGAGCTGAAGAAGCTCCGCGGAGAAGGAACGGGTGGACAGCCCGTCCAGCACGCTGCTGCTGCTGCTGGGGGACGCTGTGACCCGGGAGGTGAGGAGGAGGCAGTCCCTCCAGAAAAACACACACACACACACACACACACACACACACACACAGAGCACACACACACACACACACACAGACACACACACACAGAGACACACACACACACACACACAAAGACACACACACACAGAGACACAGACACACTCACTCACAGAGACAGATACACACACACGCGCACACAGACACATGCACACACACACACACACACACTCACTCACTCACTCACTCACTCACAGAGACACACGCACACACACAGAGACACACGCACACACACGCACACACACAGAGACACACGCACACACACAGAGACACACGCACACACACAAAAACGCACAGACACACATACAAACAGGGGGACACACACTCATGCACGCACACACACACATACAGAGACACACTCACACACACACACACACACTCACACACACACACACACACACACACACACACACACACACACACACACACACACACACACACACACACACACACAACTTTGCACATCTCTTCGCTCCCTGTCTTTAGTTTTAAATCCTTGTTTTAATGAATTGACTGATTTCTTGTACATGAATTACGAGGCGTTCTGCTTCACTGTTGGCTCGTCTCTTCCAGGACGTCCAGGTGATGGTGAAAAACGCTCTGCGTCTCTTTTCTCAGGACCGAACTGGCATGGCGGACTACGCTCTGGAGTCTGGAGGTTTGGAAACAATCCTTCCCACTAGGGCTGGGCAATATATCTATTATATCTATATATCGTGATGAGACTAGATTTCGTATTAGATTTGGGATATCGTTACATGACATAAGTGTCTTTTCCTGGTTTTAAAGGCATCATTACAGTAAATTGATGTCATGTTCTGATCTTACCAGACTGTTCTAGCTGTTCTATTATTTGCCTTTCCCCACTTAGTCATTATATCGACATTACTGATGATTATCTAAAATCGAAGTGTGAAGATATTTTGTTAAAGCACCAATGTCAACCCTAGAATATCGCCACAATATTGATATTGAGGTATTTGGTCAAGAATATCGTGATATCTGATTTACTCCATATCGTGTTTGTGTTTGGCTAGAAGTGTTAAAACAGTGAAATAATAGAAGTGTTTTATATTTTCATTTTATAGTAAACAAATCCTATGTTTAGACTCAAATAGGGATGCACCCAATCCAGATTTTTGGGATTTCGTCTGAATCCTGAATCCCCTGGTTGGTATTGTGCTGACTCCTCCTCCCATCCTCAGTCCATGAACCCAGTAAACACATGAATGAAGTAAACAGGGACTGTCCTTCCTTTGCTGTACCTGAAGTTGCTGCATTCTGGCTGCTGTCTGGAGATTCCTTCGTGCACAACTCGTATTCTTCCAGATGTTTCAGACCAGATGTTGTAACAGCGGCCATGTTGTGTATAGTTTAGGGTCCTCGCCACCACCAGACCAATCAGCATTGAACAGACTGAACATGTAGCTGGACTTGAATGGCCTTCTTTTGACTGAAAGTACTGCCAAACAACAACTTTTTCTGCTCACCAGATCCATGTCCACTTTCTCACAGCCTGCTGCATTGAACGCTCCACCTACGTAAACACCTTCCCTCACCAGATCCATGTCCACTTCCTCACAGCCTGCTGCATTGAACGCTCCACCTCGTAAACACCTTCCCTCACCAGATCCATGTCCACTTCCTCACAGCCTGCTGCATTGAACGCTCCACCTACGTAAACACCTTCCCTCACCAGATCCATGTCCACTTTCTCACAGCCTGCTGCATTGAACGCTCAACCTATGTAAACACCTTCCTGTAATCAACGGCGCCTAAGGTGCAGCAGAAACCCAACCCCATCAAAAAGCCCAACATTCAGCCGAAGCCAAATCCTGGATTCGGTGCATCCCTAGACTCACACCAACATGTGTTGAACCATAACGGTTTGTTGTTTGTTCCTGTCGTCCTGCAGGGGGCAGCGTCCTGAGCACTCGCTGCTCGGAGACGTTTGAGACGAAGGCCGCTCTGCTCAGTCTGTTCGGACTTCCTCTCTGGTATTTCTCTCAGTCTCCTCGCGCTGTGATCCAGGTAACAACAGCTATGTCTGTCTGGCTGTCTGTCCTCACAATGTTGATGTCATGTTTAGGTTTTATTTTTGTAGTTTTCATCTGCATGTTCTGCAAACCTTTTTTAGGTTTATTCATCTTAATTTAGTTAAAGTTTCGGCAGCAAATATATTCTGACGTTTTCTCAAAATATTCCAACTTTTTTCATCATGTTCTGCAAACTTTCAGCGGTGGAAGTATTCTCAGCTTCATGGATTTGATTTAGGAAGACTTTAATTAGTTTTTTGAGTTAAAAGGTTGCATGAAAACACAATACATTTCTTTGACACTGTGGTTTACATCTTTTTTTTTTCTTTTTTTTATTAAACAACCACTGATCTTTTGTCAGCAAATGTTAAGGTACTATAGGGATGTTGAATGGTATTATAGAAGACTGGCAGCTCTAACATTGTGTCCTCCTGCTGCAGCCGGATGTCCATCCGGGGAACTGCTGGGCCTTCAGGGGCTCCACGGGCTTCCTGGTGATCCGCCTCTCCATGAAGATCCTCCCCACAGCCTTCTCCCTGGAACACATCCCCAAAATCCTGGCTCCCAGCGGGGCTCTGCACAGCGCGCCCCGGGACTTCAGCGTCTATGTGAGAGAAACAGACAGACAGACAGACAGGATAGAGCGAGAGAGGGGGAGAGACTGACAGACACCGACAGACGGAGGGACTGCAGGGAGAGGGGGGAGATGGAGAGAGACAGACTGGCAGCATCAGACAGAGGACTGTTTAGTTTCTGTTTAATATGTGTTTTGGGTTTCCAGGGTCTGGATGATGAGAGTCAGGAGAAAGGGAAGCTGCTGGGCTCCTTCACGTACGAAGAGGACGGAGAAGCTCTGCAGACATACGCAGTCACCGTGAGTTATGACTGAAGTGGCAAAAGAAAAAGGCACATACAATATTAAATGAAGTTAACTGTTGACACAATACAGTACCGTGAGCTATTTAAATTAGCTGATACATGGTTAAACCTCATTGGTTCTTACCAGTGTATCTTTGTGGGTACTTTGTCCGTTTTGAGTCTTTCTCAAAAACTTCGGAAGAAGCTTAAATTGTTGGAAAAAGCAAAAATAATGTATAAAAAGCTCAAAAGCTGCTGGGTATCTTTACCAGAAAGTAAAGCTGTTGGAATGAAGTCTGAAAGTATAAGCGAACAGGCTAACTGCTAACACACACAGACAGGAAAAAAGCGAAAAACAACTATTGAAAGTAGGATTTTTCTGTCTCCAAAAAAGCATTGAAAGTGTCAAAATTCTGAAAAAAAAAAGAAAATGCAAGAAAAAGGCACAAAAGCATCGGTGGAAAAGCATTAAAACTAAAAAAGAAAAAAACTTTGAAAAGGTGGAGGAAAAAGCGCAGAAAATCCCTCCCAAAAAAGCGACTTATTTCTGCGTCTGACAGACAACGATCACTCTGTCTCGGTTTAGTTGTAAATCGGTCCGACAATGTCAGGCTTGTCTCTCGTTTTATAAACCGCATGATGTCGCTGTTGAAGATTGACAGCTCTAACTAATACACACACACTTTATGAAAGTATCTTTACCCCAAAGACAACATCATAATAATATAAAAGTGTGCCAATACGTCGATGACACCCAACTCTTTTCCTCCGACAGGAGGAGAACGACCGAGCCTTCCAGATCATCGAGGTTCAGGTGTTGTCCAACTGGGGCCACCAGGAGTACACCTGCATGTACCGCTTCAGAGTGCACGGGACGCCCCGAGACGCCTGAAGACATCGAGTGTTTTCCAACCCAAACAGTGTGGAGACGGCAGTGAAACTAGGGCTGCACCATGTGAGGAAAACATGCGGTAACTTCTGCTAAAATACAACAAACTCCTTGTTGAATTGAACACATTGAACCACTTGGAAAAAAAAAAACAATGACCGTTACATCTTTAAGTGCAGTTTTCAATTTTCTTTCAACTGACACAAAAGAATGTCAGTGTCTCTTGTGATGTGTCATGATAGGGGTCTCAGACGGGAGGGGTCTCATCCCAACCTTTTGCGATGTGTTTACTGCGTCAGTTGATAACGCGATTAAGATTTAAAAGACGATACTGTGCAGCTCTGCTGCTCCTTTACACTCGCTGCTAACCGTGCCTTAGTCTCGACACCGAGACGGTCACTTCCTTCCTTCCTTCCCTCCGGACCAAACGTAATCTCTGAGCATAGTCAGTTTCCTGTGGAAAGAAGACACGCTCGCGTCTTTCATGTGATGTATAATTCATCTGTCAATAGTTAATATTTTTATATATAACCGTGTTGTGTGTTTGCTGTGTTAAAGCCTGTTCTTCTTTTATCGGTTACGTTAGATTATCGCCGTGCGTCAACACAGATGTGAGCAGCAAATTATTTTTTTCAAATCTTTCTTTTTAATACATTACTCGCATGCCATCACAGTCGTTTTTGGTCCAAACTATCCTTTCTCAAAACCTGTAATCTCACACACACACACACACACACACACACACACACACACACACACACACACACACACACACACACACACACACACATACACACACACACACACACACACACACAGAGAGAGACACACACACACACACACACACACACACACACATACACAGAGAGACACACACACACACACACACAATGGGCGTGAAAGTGAACAATCTTTGTGGGACATCTTTTCTGTATGAAAATACATTTTTAGCTAAAGATTATATGAAGCTTCAGTTAATTTTCTGACTCAGGGTTTTGGTCTTTTTTTAGACTCTTTGTGTTTCCCTAACTGAGCTCTGATAAAGAACCCGAAAACGGTCACACAAAGAATGAAATTCTGACTAAAAAAAATTAAAGATAACTTTTTTTTCATTTTCACACAGAAGGATTGAGGGTTTTTTATCCCCAACACTTCCAGACATTTCTCTGAATTAAAAAAAATACACTTTCAGCTGTTGGGAAAATATCCTGTTCCTTTTTTGGGCTTTTCAGAGTAAAATGTGCTCTTTGTGTTTCCTAACTGAGCTCCGATAAAGGACCAGAAAACAGTCACACAAAGAAGTAAAAAGCCAGAAAATCTTCGTCACTTCCATTTGAAATGGCTTTAGGAAACCGATCTTTTCACAGACACAATCAATCAAACTGCCAAATGTACACATCGGCATGTTAGTATTGTTTGAAGATTAACTTGAAACAATGTGAACCCATCCTCCTTTTAAGAAAGTGTTCAAATACACTGAGACATTTTCATATTTTATGCTTAAATTATCTCCAGAGCTCCAAGTTTTTCCTTCCTTCTGATTCTCGAACAGTAAAATCTGATGTTGAACCCAACAACTTTTACAAACCGCACAATGAGCGATATTAAAGATGTAACCTTTAAAAAGAAGACTCATTATTCTCAGTTTTGATGTCAAGAAGAGACCTTTAAAACCAGAAGCCAAAGAAAAACCACTGCTGGAATGAAATGAGAAATACTTTTGCACTAATTGACTCAACTGCACTTAGGTCTGTGAAATTTCAATTTTTATTTATTTCTGTCTTTAAGTTAACGGATGATATATTATTATTTTTATTAAGGACTTCTGTGCGATGTGTTTGAACTGCTTTTATTTTGTTTTTGTATTGTTGATTTCAAGCCGGACTTAAATAAAGATGTCAAAGTTTTTATTACAGAAGTGTGAGAGAGTTGGTTTCTGAACTGGGATAAATATCTTCAGGCTTTGAGATGGTTTTATATTTCCAATTAAGCTCTTGTTAACCTTGTCCTTCCGAGGATATGGGGGGTTTGTCCCACCTCCCACCAACACGACTCCCAGGAGCGGGTCATAAGTCGGCGCCCCCTAGTGGCGGCAGGAAATGCATCCTCCTATCTAAACCAGAGAAGGTAACGCTGGCGGTTTTAACCATGTGGTTAATGTTGTCAAACTGTCCCAGTTTGGTTAGGGTTAGACACCAGAACTAGCCTGGTTGACAACAGACCCTTCTCAGCTGTAACAGAGTGGGGGGGGGGAGGGTCTGGGAAAGGTTCATTGACCGTTCATTTCCAAAGAAGCGTCACCAACAGATGCCGCTCAAATGCCTCTGGGCGCCATTGGATAGCCCTTCAACCAATCAGACCAACGAGTTGGGTGACGCTGCGCTTCGGTGGCCGTCATGTTGAATGTAAACGACAAACAAAAAGCTGCAAAGAGATTCTAAATCAAAACCGAGTCACAAAAAAAATAAAGTAACATGCGTAACAGATGAATGAGTTCCTCCGGTCACCACGGTATCCAAAAACATCTTCCAAGTAGAGAGAAGCTTTGACTGGATGAGAGTCTGGAGGTTCATGCACTGTCACTTAGTGTCGTTACAGTCAGGGGGTAGAGAGCTGCTCTATAGAGCCTTTACTTTATTTGCTTTTTAGCAGTTTTTCAAAATATCTAATTCAGGTTATGATGGATACAATAAAAATGGAGCACCATTTACTATCATCGTCGCGTAAAGCCCGCCTCAGTGGTTCTGATTGATGCCTCAATTTTGGGGACATTGGAAATTGGTTTGAATGGGCTCTCTTCTCCAGACTGACTTGAAGAGCAAATCTCAAATTAACCGGAAGTTCGTCAGGGTTTACCCAGGCTACACCAGAATTACTGAGGGCAATTTTTACACCTAACTCATTTGGACTTTCGGACTTTTCAGTTTGGACGGGGAAGCCCGTCTACAAACCAATCAATTCTAAGTATCTGGAGACACAGCTCACGTATGTGATGACGGCAGGACCTAGTTTTGTCACGTAGAGATCTTGAGTGCGTGGCATAACTGCAGTGTGAAACCAAAACTTACCGGATCAAATGTAACATTATAACAAAAACATGAACCTTGGTTCGGACATTCAGGTTTGAAAACACCCTAAAGAGTTAAGTTGATAAAAAGATGGAGGTATGAGGTCCCTGCTGGGCTGCAACTCACTGCGGGAGGTTAAAGAGGAGTCTGAGCTGTCCCCCGTGAGGGTAGCCCCCGCCCGTACGGCAGGGGTGTAGGAAAAAGAGAGGCTTCCAAAAAAAGAAGGCACAAAAGATTTGCAGGCTTTGGTTCCCTAGCTCAACACGAGCTCAGGTATTTTTATTTATATGAAAAAGAAAAAGAAACCAATTTAAAAGAAAAAGACTAAGCACTAAGCTTAGAATCAGGTTTGATGAGTAATTCCTCTGAATGCTGAAGTACTGATAAACTTGCGCCTATGTAACCTAGCTGTATTTCCTGCTGGCAAAGCTTCTCTATTTGTGTACAAGTTGGTTCACTGCCCCAGACGCAGCAGGGTTTGTTTCACCATGACTTCGTCCTTATAGGAAATACTTACAGGAAATTTCACATGTGAACATGTTCTATATATATGTGTTACACAAGCTAAAGTAAATACAACTCACTTATTTATAACCACACATGTTCCGTTCATATACAGGTGCTGGTCATATAATTAGAATATCATCAAAAAGTTGATTTATTTCAGTAATTCCATTCAAAAAGTGAAACTTGTATATTATATTCATTCATTACACACAGACTGATATATTTCAGTGTTTATTTCTTTTCATTTTGATGATTATAACTGACAACTAATGAAAACCCCAAATTCAGTATCTCAGAAAATTAGAATATTACCTAAGACCAATACAAAAAAAAGGATTTTTAGAAATGTTGGCCAACTGAAAAGTATTAACATGAAAAGTATGAGCATGTACAGCACTCAATACTTAGTTGGGGCTCCTTTTGCCTGAATTACTGCAGCAATGCGGCGTGGCATGGAGTCGATCAGTCTGTGGCACTGCTCAGGTGTTATGAGAGCCCAGGTTGCTCTGATTGTGGCCTTCAGCTCTTCTGCATTGTTGGGTCTGGCGGATCGCATCATCCTCTTCACAATACCCCATAGATTTTCTATAGGGTTAAGGTCAGGCAGAGTTTGCTGGCCAATTAAGAACAGGGATACCATGGTCCTTAAACCAGGTACTGGTAGCTTTGGCACTGTGTGCAGGTGCCAAGTCCTGTTGGAAAATGAAATCTGCATCTCCATAAAGTTGGTCAGCAGCAGGAAGCACGAAGTGCTGTAAAACTTCCTGGTAGACGGCTGCGTTGACCTTGGACCTCAGAAAACACAGTGGACCAACACCAGCAGATGACACGGCACCCCAAACCATCACTGACTGTGGAAACTTTACACTGGACTTCAAGCAACGTGGATTCTGTGCCTCGCCTCTCTTCCTCCAGACTCTGGGACCTTGATTTCCTAAAGGAAATGCAAAAATTTACTTTCATCAGAGAACATAACTTTGGACCACTCAGCAGCAGTCCAGTCCTTTTTGTCTTTAGCCCAGGCGAGACGCTTCTGACGCTGTGCCTTGTTCAAGAGTGTCTTGTTCACAAGGAACGCGACAGCTGAAACCCATGTCTTGCATCCGTCTGTGCGTGGTGCTTCTTGAACCACTGACTCCAGCTGCAGTCCACTCTTTGTGAATCTCCCCCACATTTTTGAATGGGTTTTGTTTCACAATCCTCTCCAGGGTGCGGTTATCCCTATTGCTTGTACACCTTTTTCTACCACATCTTTTCCTTCCCTTCGCCTCTCTATTAATGTGCTTGGACACAGAGCTCTGTGAGCAGCCAGCCTCTTTAGCAATGACCTTTTGTGTCTTGCCCTCCTTGTGCAAGGTGTCAATGGTCGTCTTTTGGACAGCTGTCAAGTCAGCAGTCTTCCCCATGATTGTGTAGCCTACAGAACTAGACTGAGAGACCATTTAAAGGCCTTTGCAGGTGTTTTGAGTTAATTAGCTGATTAGAGTGTGGCACCAGGTGTCTTCAATATTGAACCTTTTCACGATATTCTAATTTTCTGAGATACTGAATTTGGGGTTTTCATTAGTTGTCAGTTATAATCATCAAAATGAAAAGAAATAAACACTGAAATATATCAGTCTGTGTGTAATGAATGAATATAATATACAAGTTTCACTTTTTGAATGGAATTACTGAAATAAATCAACTTTTTGATGATATTCTAATTATATGACCAGCACCTGTATGTCCCACGGGCTTAAGCAAATATAATTCAGTTTTACAGTCTGTCCATGTAATGGTGAAAAGCAAACCGTCAAAGCATGATCTATTCTATAATTCAGTGCATATTAAAACATTTTAAGCAGTAATATAGTTTTAGCTGTTTGTTGGCTTTTCAACTGAACCTCCGTTCAACAGTATAGGATATATTGAAAAGGATGACAACCATGTCTAATTAAAGAAACACTTTTAAGATTATTAATAATCAGAGGTTTAAAGAGCTCAATGGCCTGAGAAACTGAACAGGAACAAAGGCCTTGGATGAAACGAGAAAATATATACTACAGAAATTGATATAATACCTCATGATAATAAAAGAGATTAAAAATTCAACACTTTAAGAGTGTAGTATACTAAAGCAATCCGTTACTTATTCAAGGCAATTAAATCGCTAAACAAGCACACTTTTAAGAGTAATGAGAGGAATACAGATTATGCAATTTAACCCTTGTGTCGTCCTCGCGGGTGAAAACTGAAAACACTTTTTGTTGCTTTATTCAACGTTTTCTAGGCTTTTCCCCCAGCTACGACAAGTACTGTGGTACCTACTTATTACCACAAGTTTTACAATTATATTTTTCAAACTTCATGGTCAATAAACCTCATTTATATGATTTTTATACCTTTTGAGTTAAAAAGCAGAAATGATTAAATATTTTGAGAATTAAGTTAAAATCCGAGTAAGACTTTTGTCAGAGTTTAGTCAGAGTTTAGTTTTTAAACCATTTTTTTTCCTACTTCCCAATGCTGTAAAATATAACATCCGGAATTCAATTATATTGTGAAGAATGTTGTATTGAACCAACTGTGGTGATTTTTTTTGGGGCAATTTGGTTAAAAGAAACCCATGTTTTTATGTGTAGAAACTTTGAAAAATGGGTAAAGTTTGACCCAGAGGACAACAGGAGGGTTAAGATGATAATCTTTTTTAAGAGTGTAATGAGAGAAATACAGATTTAATTGAATGGAAAGCAACATAATGATCAAAGCAAAAACACAGTAAAATAATATGAAAGAAGAGGTGGTAACTCAAAGTTTCAGACAATGTAACGTGTGAACCGTGACCGTCTAAACCAGTGGTTCTCAAACTTTTTTCAGTAATGTACCCCATTTGAATTGTGTTTTTAAGCCAAGTAGCCCCCGACCAGCGATAGATTTACCAAACAGCCAACTGAAAAACATTTAAATGCCGATGAAAAAAGGCAACAAAAACTTTAAAAGAAAACGTAAAAACTAAAAAAAAGTCAGTAGAAAGAAGGAAGTAAGGCAAGAATAGGTGGAAAATACTATCAAAAACAGCGACAGACTTGTAAAAATACAGTAGAAAGAAGGAAGACAAACTTCGAAAAAAGTGACAAAAACCTCTCGACCAAGTTGGAGAAAAAAAGAAGACCGTAGAAGGAAGGAAGGCAAGAACTGGTTGAAAATGGTGACAAAATACAACAAAAAATTGCTCACGTACTCCCTGCAGTCCTCCAAGGTACCCCTTGGGGTACACGTACCCCCATTTGAGAAACACTGGTCTAAACTATTGTCACGATACCCACACTGCACTGTTGGCTCGATTATCTTTGTTTCTTGTTACTCCCATTAATTGATTTGATTATCATTATCTATATTATTTTTATTTCCAATTAAATCTATGACCTACGACCTCATTGGGTTTAATATTTTCAGAGCTTCTTTTTGTGGATGCTCTCTCCTCGTCTGCCGCTTGCATTTTTTTTTCTCTCTCTCAAGGGAATTGTTCAATATGGACATTACTACTAGTTGCAAAAGACCTGGTTGGATTATCACTTAAGACTAAGAGGAGAGACGAAACCAAAGATGATTTTATTCTTCAGTTTTCTCTTCCTGTTGTCATATCAGTATTAGTTTAAAGGGAACATCTGTGAAACAATTTAAAATCATTGACTGAGTTGATATGCAGTTGTGTGGCAGCTGAGAAATCCATTTGTATGTGAGATGAGCTCTTTGGAGGTCCTACTCTGCTGACTGGGCTCCTTCCTCAGCAGCTGGCGCTCCTTCAGCTCTGCTAACACCAAGGTGATAATAATCCAGCTCGATGTTCTCCTGTGGGCCCGACATCAGCCTCCTGGTGGCCTGGACCTGGAGAGACATGACAGCACAAATATGAGTTACTGCATCACTCCTTTTTTTAGTTTTTTACAATTGCTTACACACTAAAATTAAAACTTTCCCACAATTAGCAAAACCTTACACTCAAGGAGCAAAACACTTCTCTTTCTGCTCTCAACGAAGGCGGTCGCATTTCTCTCCCTCTCCCTACCAGGCCTACCCTGCTTGCTATGTGCTGAGGTGTTTTTTCCTGTTCCCACACTGTTCTTATTTTATGAGGATAGTCTGAGAACGGCTTTTTTATTCCCTCTCCTCTCCCAATGTCATGCTGTATCTGTTGCGAGGGTTAGGAGAGAGTTGAGATGGCGCCGCATATGGCGACTCGGTGTGTTTGTGTATGTTGCTTTAATGATTTTAATGCGATTTGCACTTACGATACCAAGACCCATCCCTCGTGTGTGTAAACATACTTGGCAATAAAGCTTTTCTGATTCTGATTCTGATTCTGATTCTAAACACACTTGTATGCATTTGACACAGAAATTTATCATGATGTCACTTCCTTACAATTTCAAAGCAAAGGCTTTCAAATGAACACACATGAACCAATTGGTTAAACACAGCCACCAGGTGTGCAAACACATGACTGCTTAATTGTAGACACACCAATCAGGTTTAAGCACTATATAAAATGCAGCACGTAAGTTCACCTGCCTTCAACCAAAATGGAATCCACAGAGGAGGAAAAGGAGGTAGAGGAAGAGGAAGAGGCCCAGCCAGAGGTAGAGGCACACTAGTGGACCATGTTGTGAACCACAGATTGATGCTGAAGGAGACTGGACTAAGAGTTCAGCCAAATCTTAGTAGATATACAGTGGCATCTGTCATAAGGACATTTTGACAAGAAAATCTGTCTACAGTTACAGTAATCAGCTGCTCATTGGATGCACCATACCCAGATAGCAAAAAATATCCGCAGGGCTTCTTTTTGCCGCCGGCCCTAAGCTGTCGGCTATAGGTGCGTCCCGCTGGCGGGGATGAAACGTTTGCCGCCGAATACGTCACTCCCATTTCTTGCGAGATGCCGCCGGGCGAACAGCTGGCGGGCCGACTGCTTCACTTTCTCTGGCGGTTGCCTCTGTCTAATGGACCGCGGCCGGCTGGTGGCAAGCCGCTTTGAAATACAAGGCTACTCTCAGAATCGACCAGCCATGTTGGGAGTTAGAGTGGAACTGACAGCGTTTTAACTAATTTTCACATTTGAAGCGATTATAAAAGCAGGATAGCCTATATGTGAATTATAAATATATGATAATTGCCATGTCAACATAGTTTATAATATGAACAATCACACTTGTGTGTTGTGTACATTATGATAAAACAGTATCACCATTTGTAGGAGAAATAAATTGACACACCCTCTAAACATGGATATATTAACTAAGAAGTAGAAGAAATAAGTTCATATATTAAACCCTTGCTCCTATACACATATCAGTCTGCCAGAAATTCAGAAGAAGAGGAAGAAGAAACACCTCCTGCCCTCTCTACCCCCGTAGAAGAAGAACGCCCCTCCCCCGCAGTCGTTGGAAATAACCGTCGCTTCGCGCTCGATCCGTTTTGGCCTGTGCTTCTTCGGTGAAACTTCGTCGTGTATTCAAGGTAAGCGATTATTTTCACTGTTGATGTAACGTAAACTTTTCTGTGTCCATGTCCCCGTTGCTAGTTTAGCACCATTTGCTGAAATAAATGACCATGGCTTAGCTAGTTGCTACGTTGAGACTAGCGTTAGCCGTGGTTAGCCTGTGGTTGGCATGTAGCCGCGGCTATCGCGACGCAACACAATAATTGAATAGTTAATTTTTACCAGCTGTGCCGTGCTTATCATATTAAACAGTGCTCTACTGGTTGAAGTAGTGAGAGTTAGCTAAAGAAGCGGGTCAAGTCTTTGAATTGTTGCTGACCTCTAGCTATATTGCTATGTTTTCTCCAGGTTATTTTGAATGGACAGCTTTGTCGCTGATAAGCTAACTGACTGGCGGCTGTCTGAGCTGACAGAGAATGTTAGAGGTGAGCATTTTACTCTTACTGCCCTGACATCATCTCTCTATACCTAGACATGTTTTCTTTAATGGGGCTTGAATGTGTCGGTGGAAGATTTTGTGAAAGTCACAACTTCTTCGACAGTGGGGTATGCATATCCATATAACCCTTATAGTTAATGATACTTGTGCCTTGAAAATTCAATGTCTCAGATTATCTTACTTCTGGAAATATTTAAATATCTGGAAATTTAAATCTGTAATGTCACTTGTTTGTTTATTTACTGAAAGTGTTTTTTTTTTTTTTTACATTTACAGGCCATCCACAAACATAAAAGAGGCCCTGGCGCTGTCATTGGTTCAGACATTCCCTGAATGATGGATCAGACATTGGCTGTGTGAGTTTAATTATCTTGGTTCATATGGAATTTGATGCTTTTTTTTTTACACACAAAGATGTGAATGCACTATAATAAGCAATGGTGTCTAATGAGATGAAGCGGTCATACGAGACATAATATAGTGTATGTGTACATGTATCATTTTCTTTAATTTTGCTTTTAACCCGTATTTCTCTTATCAGTACCTGATGTGTGTTATCTCTACTGCCAAACTTTGTACCACACCACGAGGGAAAGCAATGCACGAGCAGGTGAGAATATGCACTCTTTCTTAAATTTTACTTTTTTTGTGTGTAATTTAGGTTCAAAATTACCATATGCCTTTTCATTTTGTAGCTTCGGATGACAGCGGCTCACTTCAAGAGCAGGTGAAGCAAGTTGGGACAATGTTGAAGACGTTTGCTTGCACTTGGCAATCAGGTAAACTTGCAAACTTTTACAAAATTCCCACTGGGGCCACCTGTACATGTAGTAGACCTAGATCTAAATGTCATAGTTTAGTAGTTGAGGGACCAGAACTGACTACTTTATCCTTTTATTCTGGGAACCCCTGTAGGTGCAGATCAGACCCTAATGCTGCGACGTCTTGGAGAGTTTGGCGATGTTGTGCGTAGCATGTACAACAAAATGGAAACTATGCAGCAACATTTCAGTGCCAATGTGTCTGTTGGAGAGCCACTGATGAGGCGGTCCAGGTTAACGTTACGCGTTACCTGAAAGGAGCATCTGACCGTGAAGGCGGAAAAAGGCGCCGCACAGCTGAGAGGGACCCACAGCCGACCCCTTAAACCTAGGCTGACTACTGACACCCCCGCATCACTGACAACTGGAACACTTTCTTTATCCTGCAGTCAGTAACATCAAGAAGCCAGAAGTGCCAGACTACACTCACCCAATCCACACTGTTCACTGTGGAAATTATTTTTTCTTCTTCTTCTTTTTTTTTGTATTCCCCATGACCCTGCCTTGAGGGCAGCGCCTTTGATGGATATGGGATGGTGAGGTTGTTTGTCCTTTATACAGGCGCACGAGGGATCACTGAAGATATGCCCATTTTGCACTGCCTCATTCTGGAGATCCCGTAGTCAGGCTTGAAAGACTGATTATCATTACTTAGACTGTCCTGCAATTCTCAGCCCACTACCCCACGCAGACCCCACCACTCCACACATTCTGATTGGCTGTGTTCTCTACAGCCAGATTTCCTGCTGTTAATTGTGTTTGTTCCCACTTGTTGTCATGTGTAAATTTAATGTCAAAATGTATATTACCTGGTATCCTGCACATTCTTTTATACCAAAGATCTCAATTACTTCCTATACAATTTGCTGCTTATTTTATTGTTACAGTGCTTAACTATTCTATTTATAAATATAGCTTGTAAATCCTAGATTATACCTCTAATACTTGATATCTGCTCATTATCTGTTCTGGTACCAAATATTTTACTTAACGTAACTTTAGTATTGGCTTATTTCATTTCGTCAGTGCTTAACAATGGTATTATAGTTTGTAAATCCTATTTCATACCTGTTACTTGATATTGCACATTAACTAGTACCACAATTCTACTTTCATTCCATCAGTGTGCTTAACTGTTATTCTATTAAAAATAGCTTGGAAATCCTATTTCACCAAATATTCTACTTACTCTGTTTTTAACATTTGCTTTTTTCGTTTTGTCAGTGTTTAACTTTTATTCTATTGTTAAATAGAACTTGTAAATCCTTGTGTCACAAGTCAGCATTGCAGTTATAATGGTCTGTTCTACTACTGTTTTTACCTCAGTATGTATGTGTAAATATATAATATATATATATGTGTGTGTGTATTTAAGTGATCTGACACGTCTTGTTTCAATGACAGTTACTGTACATTAAAATGTGGAATTAAAACGCCAAATGGAAATTTGTCTGGTTTGATCAATCATTATTCTTGATAAACTGCATGCTATAAATATTAAATATAAATTAATGAATATATATATATACACAATAAGCGGCGGCAGATCGCTCGAAAATAGCGTTTGCCTCCGACGGGCCACCTTCGGTATAACAGCGGCGGAACGGCGGTTGTCCCGCGGGCCGGCCTTGGAACGAAGGCGGTAGGAAGGCGGCAGCCGCTTTTAAAAAGCGGCTGCCGCCGGCGGTGCGCCGGCAAACGTGTTTGCGATTACGCCATTCTGACGCTTCTACTGCCTCTGGAGCACCGCCGGTGGTCCGCCGACTCATTGCTATCTGGGATATCAGCACTTTTGATACCCCTCCCTGGGACATGAGGATTGAGGGTCGAGAACGACAAGGAGGAAGGGGGGGGCCATATTCACGCGAGTGTTTACGATCTCCGGCCCCAGGCTCAGGTACCCCTCATTGAGGCCATGGAGGACGCCTGTGACCAAGTCAACGCCACAGCTTTCCTAGGATGGATTCGACATACAAGACGTCGTCGTCTTGTCAATGAGGATATCACCTGTGATGTTGATGAAATTCTCTGGCCAGATCCAGCTAGGTAAAGAGATAATTTCTAGTATTTTCTGTACTTTTTCAGATCATTTTTTTGTTTGTTGTTGTTTTTCTGTGATTGTAACCTGTACTGGATACTGTATTTTATGGTTGTCTGTTGTTTTCTGAGCTAACAGTGTTATGCACACTACTGTAGTAGCATGAAAACTTGATTGATTCTCCATGTCGACATGTTGACTGATTTGGGTATATGGAGAGAAATAAATTATATTTTCCTGAGTCTGCAGCATTGGTCTTGTAGTGTTTGGTGAACTTATTGTAAATGTCTCTGTGTAATTCATTTACAGTACTCTAATCACTGAGAAGTAGAATTGCCAAAAGTGTTTTAGGTTAGCAACAGCAGTGTGTAACTGGTTAAAACTTAATTAAGTCAAATGAAACGGGTGTTTCATATGGTAACAAAATATGTTTTTTATAAATTAGTGTATAGTTTTTGTTTAATTTCGCTAAGGTGCAAAGGTGTTCTGCTAATTGGGTGTATGGTTGTGCTAATTGTGTGTAGTGTTTTGAAAAAGACTGTCCCTGTTTTCAAAATTGGGCTTAAGCAATTGAAAAAAACTGTAAAGCAACACCAAAGCACTTTTCCTCTTCGGTCCCCCTACAGGTTGGAAGTGGAATTGTCCATTACCGTTGTCTGTTGTAGTTAGAGGGCCGCAAAGCGAATGCAGAAGTGCCGCTCACCCTGTTAAGAGTTGATGAACCACTGAAACAATTTTGAAAACATTATTTTAAGGTACAAAAGAATCGTGTTGCTTTAAGTTCAGTAAAAACAAGCTTCATTTCAACCAGTCCTCTATACAACGAGACGTGTATGGTAGAGCTGTAATCAGGCTTTAAAAGTTAGGCCCGACAGAGGCCAGCCTTCGTTTCACCTCCTCAGCAATCCTCAGCTAATCGAAACGCATCCTCTGACCGCTCATTTACAGCGCAAAACAGAGCCTCAAACAAGACATGTACGGTACCTTCATGATGAAATAGATGACAATGGTGGACAACAGCAGAGTCAGCGGCAGGACAACCAGTCTGATGATAACAGCTGCTGGATCTGATAAAACACATCGCATTAGATTACATCAGCTCAACAGCTCCCATTAACCATGAACTTCAGTGACGTTAAATCCCAGAAAATCACTTATGAAGTTAACTAAAGTTGACCGATTCTCTCCTGAATGTCCGTGTCTGGTTGAATTTTCACAATAAACACTGTCATGTTGAACCACAACAGGTTGCTTAAAGATGCAGATCACCACAGTTTAAGCATCCAGGAACAATCCTACTTCTCCAACCTTCAGGACAACATTGTCCTGGATAACTTTACAGTTCACACCAGAAGAAAGGAAGACACTGGAAGATCAATGTCATATATGATGTCACTGATGGACTTATGTGAATAGGTGAGCTCCACAGTGGAGGAAGAATAGCCTGATGTTGATATAGACTAGACTTACGTAAACAGGTGAGCTCCAGGACGGAGGAAGACGAAAACGATGGTGTTACACACTCCCTCAGAGCAGATCCAGACTGAACACAGTCAGAGTTGATCTTCCATGCAGATCTGTTAGAGGAGACATCTCTCCTTCCTACTGAAAGAGGAGAGCTACAGCTCAGCTTTTTACAGTAAACAGATGCTGATTCCCAGGTCTGGTCAGAGCCATCTACTGGTCTCCAGTCTCCCTGTTTCACCTCCAGTGTTCCAGTACAGCGACTCCATCCTCCCACCAACCTGACAGGATCTAACAGAAACAAGAGAGTCATCAGCAAAAGGATAAATTGAGTTTCATTCAACAGAAATGAACCAAATCAAAGCTGCAGCTCCTCTTCTACCTGAGCAGGTGAGTCCAACAGCTTTTCCAGATGAGCATATTTTTCTATCTAAGCCTGAGCTTCTACAGTTCAGGAGAGCCGACTCAATGCCTCCACACTGGAACTCTTTGTTCCACATTGGAGCCTCCACGTCTCCATAGAGCGCCCCCTGGAGGACTGAAGGAGCCCCACAGCCAAGCTCCCTACAGACCACCTCCGCATCCTGCTGGTCAAAGTCATCTTCACACACTGAGGACCAGCGCTGGGTAGACTGGTTAGTCTTCACCTCCAGTCTGCCTGAGCACAGACTGGTCCCATTCACCAGCCTGACAGAGTCTGGAGAGAGATAATTTAAACTTCAAAACTGATTTTTATTGGTGAAAATAGTGTGTAGACAAAACTGTAAATGCATACATAGATGATGTCCTAGATGGTCTTACCTAAGCAGGTGATCTCCATGATGGAGGAAGAGGAAACTGATGTTGCACACTCTCTCAGGGCAGATCCAGACTGAAAACAGTTAGGACTGATCTTCCATGCAGATTTGGATAAGGACTCATTTCTTATTCCTGTTGAAACAGCAGAGCCACAGTCCAGCGCTCCACAGACTAGCGCTGCTTCCTTCAGGGTCCAATCAGAGACATCCACTGGTCTCCAGTCTCTTCGTTTCATCTCCAGTGTTCCTGCACAGTGGCTGGATCCTCCCACCAACCTGACAGGCTCTGAACAGAAACAAGCGAGTCGTCAGCAAATGATAAAGCGAGTTTCATTAGAACAGAAATTAACTAAATTGAAGCTGTAGCTCCCCTTCTACATGAGCAGGTGAGTCCAACAGCTTTTCCAAGTGAGCAGGATTGTTAATTACAGTATTTGCTGCATAACAGGTGCCATTTCATTAGCTAGAATATTCCCTTTGTAGCTCGGGGGAATTGCTAAACAGCAGCAGGAGCCTCAGTCCCACACACTGAAGATGCCTATAATACAGGATATCCTACTTGTGACAAGTTGACCTCCAGGGGAATGGCCACATGGCAGTTTGTCCTGCCCACGCGAACATAGTACATAGTACATTCCTGCATCAGACTCTATCTAATGTCATTTGGTTGGGATATTATGGTCCCTCCCTAATGTGCTGAGCCTGGTGTCAGATCAGAGCCTAGATTCCAAATATCAATGCTGTACATATTCTACATTCAGACAATGTGAGGTGACACACTGTATTAAGGGAGTCTGATACAGAAGCAGATTGAACATTAGTACAGTGTGCAAGTTCTTAACAATGATTTAGGCTAGGTTTACACAGAAATGATTTGAAGAGAGAACGCAAAAGTGGCATTGCGTTATCACTTTTTATTCTGCGTTTTGACGAGCGTTATGGTGGGGGAAAATCTGCGTGCATATGGTGATGCAAAAGTGTGTGAAATTCGATGTGGTATGCACTCCAAGCGGCTAGGTGGCAATGTGAAGCACTGCCACACAACACCACCAAGTCTGCGCGCCTGCGTAGAACCTTCCTTCTACTTCTCTCCCTAGTAGCGCCAAACCAAAACATGGCGAAGTGAACAACAAAAGCTTGTCTGGAAAGACAGGGAGGTGGAGTTGCATGTTTGTCTGATGATGACCGGCACAGTTGACCGTGATAAGCCACAGCACAGCACCCATGGGAGCACTACCAATACCCTGAGCCACAGCACCCATGGGAGCACTACCAATACCCTGAGCCTCGCGGCCCTTCAGCCGCTGCTTGAGAGCGAGAGGCAGCGGGCAGATGAGGCTGAAGCAGACCCTCCTCCTCCCACTGCCACTCGCTCTCTCTCTCTCTCTCTCTCTTCATCTGCAACGTTGTCGCCTACTCTGGCTCAAATGAATAGCCTACATATCATCATCGAACTATAACAACCTTATCCACATTGTCGAAATCATTTAAATATTGAGCCATTACATTGAAATTCTTTTAGATAACAGGAGCATATAGTTTCTGTATCCTACTCCGTAACAACAGACGCCTTTTTCTCGTCTCTCTCCACACCTCTGTATTCAGACCTTTGCGTTTTTACCCTTTAGTCGGTAACACGACGTTGGAGCATTTTTAAGATTTCCACACTGGAGGGTGGTTTCACTTTTTTGCGTTTTTAAGCCCCAAAAACGCTGTCGCCGTATAAACGAAAGGCACATCCAATAAAATATTTTTTTCACCCGTGAGCGTCATTGTGTAAACAGGGCCTTAGATACAAACATATCCACATCTGTCATGTTGCTGAGCAGACCTCGGAGTCTCAGCATTTCCTACCAAATAAGAAGACTAACTGAGAACATGTCTGATTAAATTTATACAAAGAAACTGGAAAGATCAGATGTCAGTGATGGTCTTACCTAAGCAGTTGATCTTCATGATGGAGGAAGAGGAACCTGATGTTACACACTCTTTCATGGTATACCCAGAGTTAATACAGTTAGGACTGATCTCCCATGTAGAGTTGGGTAGGGACTCATTTCTTATTCCTGCTGAAACAGGAGAGCCACAGTCCAGCTCCTCACAGACTAAGGCTGCTTCCTTCAGGGTCCAATCAGAGACATCCACTGGTCTCCAGTCTCCTCGTTTCACCTCCAGTGTTCCAGTACAGTGACTGGATCCTCCCACCAACCTGACAGGATCTTAACAGAAACCAGAGATTCGTCAGCAAATTGATTTTCATTAGAACAGAAATTAACCAAATCAAAGCTGCTCCTCTTCTACCTGAGCAGGTGAGTCCAACAGCTTTTCCAGGTGAGCAGGTGACATTTCTATCTGAGCCTGAGCTTCTACAGTCTAGGAGAGCCGACTCGTTGCCTCCACACTGGAACTCTTTGGTCCTCATTGGAGCTTCCACTTCTCCATAGAGCAGCCCCTGGAGGACTGAAGGAGGCCCACAGCCAAGCTCCCTACAGACCACCTCTGCATCCTGCTGGTC
The DNA here is from genome assembly GCA_025617405.1 of Perca schrenkii. NCBI lineage: Eukaryota > Metazoa > Chordata > Actinopteri > Perciformes > Percidae > Perca > Perca schrenkii. Next base: position 349,479 of record JABUOV010000026.1, read on the forward strand.
AAAGTCATTTTCACACACTGAAGACCATCTCTTGGTAGACTGGTTAGTCTTCACCTCCAGTCTTCCTGAGCACAGACTGGTCCCATTCACCAGCCTGACAAACACTAAGGTAGGGAAAGAGCACATTCATACATTGACACAAACCTTTATGTGTAAATAATTATTAAAATAGCTATATGTTTTGAACGTTTATCACTTTTATACCATTTTGTGGTAGCAAGAAGAATAACAGCAATGCATGATAAAAAAAGAAAAACATCTATGACCTTAAAAGGACGTGTAGCTTAGGCAAACCTTAGATCTTCTGGTAACTTGTGCAGTATAGAGAAACTAATTTAGGGCTGGGCGATAAACCGATAACTATATGTATCGCGATAGACACATAATCAATATCAATAGAAAATGCGTTCGATAAAACGTTCGATAACTTGTTTTTCTTCTTCGGAAGAAACCAGGGGTTGTGAAGCAAGTTTGGTTGCATGAACAAAGGCACTCACTCTCTGGTAACCTAGCAACGTAGGGAGTGACACTCTAACAGCCAATCATGTAACAGTATCATGTTTGGTTGCGCCACATCGCTGTCTCGTGTTGGATTCTACAATAACCGGCGGCGTGGAGCGATAAGTGGAAAGTGAGTGCCGCAGCGAGCGAGGAAATTGTTGATAAAACAGGAAAAGTCAGTATGGCAGTTTTTGGGATTTTATAAGTCTGATCGTAGTCCCCACCAACACTACCGCAAACTTGTTTTACCACCTTAGCCGCGCTCACACTTTGGAGCACAGCCGTATTCGCCAGCAACGTCCAACATCTGCAGCTGCTACACGGCACAAGCAGCAGACCGCCATGGAGAGGTACTCTGCATCAGCGCCTTACTAAACGCTACAAGCAGCAGACCACCATGGAGAGGTACTCTGCATCAGCGCCTTACTAAACGCTACAAGCAGCAGACCGCCATGGAGAGGTACTCTGCATCAGCGCCTTACTAAACGCTACAAGCAGCAGACCACCATGGAGAGGTACTCTGCATCAGCACCTTACTAAACGCTACAAGCAGCAGACCGCCATGGAGAGGTACTCTGCATCAGCGCCTTACTAAACGCTACAAACAGCAGACCACCATGGAGAGGTACTCTGCATCAGCGCCTTACTAAACGCTACAAGCAGCAGACCACCATGGAGAGGTACTCTGCATCAGCGCCTTACTAAACACTACAAGCAGCAGACCACCATGGAGAGGTACTCTGCATCAGCGCCTTACTAAACACTACAAGCAGCAGACCACCATGGAGAGGTACTCTGCATCAGCACCTTACTAAACGCTACAAAGAAATAACGAAGGCAGACATGCTGAGCACTGTCCAGAAGCCAGGTTACCAACCTAGCACTAAACCTGCAGAAAATAGTTCTTCTCAGGTTTCAGGTTTCTCTATGTTTATATTTAACACTTTGCACCATTTTATTACACCTTATTAAGCAGTTCTTACTTATTCTTTCTTCAATGTGATTTTAGACTTATGTTTACATTTTAATTATTTGAGTGATTTCCATGGTTGTGTTGACATTTCTGCTTTTATAACTGAGGGGATTATAATCAGAGGAAGGTTAAGTTTAAAGTAAAAATGTTTAAATTTAATATATTTTTCTCCTGGTCCTTATTTTAAATAGGTCATAAAAAATATCAATAATTATCGATATCGACCGATATGAAACACTTATATCGTGATACAGTTTTCAGCCATATCGCCCAGCCCTAAACTAATTGTCGTGTTTCATAACTATATCTCGATACACTCCTGCTGCTTTTAAGTATTTTACATTTATCCATAGTTCATGTTCCATTCTTTCTCTCTCAAAGTTTAAAGAAGCTGATACCATTTCTGCTGTGGTTATCAATTAGTCAAACCCCATCACGTCTCTGTTCGTCTCTTGCCTTTCTTCCCCTGGGAAGACCTGATGCAGGAGGCCTTCAGGAGAAAGACAGCAAAGTACGCAGACCTGGTATGCAAGTGCTAGAGCTGAGGATGGTGTGTGCAATGTGTACCTGTTGAAGTTGGCTGCAGAAGCTTCACTGGCAAATCCCTGTGAAGGAACTTAGAACTCCTTGAAAGACAAAGTATCTAAGGCTATGTTTAGACGGAAACGATCTGAAGAAAAAAACGCAAAAGTGGCGTTGCGTTCTCACTTTTTATTCCGCGTTTAGGCAAGAGTTTTTGGGGAGGAATCTGCATGCATATGGTGACGCAAAAGTGTGTGAAATTTGATGTAGTGTGCACACCAACACCACCAAGACTGCGCGCCTGCGTAGAACCTTCCTTCTACTTCTCTTCCTAGTAGCACCAAACCAAAACATGGCAAAGCTAACAACAAAAGCTGACAGTTTTGTCTGGAAAGATGAGGAGGTGGAGTTGCATGTTTGTCTGATGATAACCGGCACACTCGACCGTGATAAGCCACAGCACAGCACCCACGGGAGCACCACCAATACCCTGAGCCTCGCGGCCCTTCAGCTTGTGCTCGAGAGCGAGAGGCAGCAGGCAGAGGAGGCTGAAGCAGACCCTCCTTTGGCCGCTGCCACTCGCTCTCTCTCTCTCTTCATCTGCAACGTTGTAGCCTACTCTGGCTCAAATTAAAAGCCTACATATCGTCATCGAACTATAACAACCTTATCCTCATTGTCGAAATAATTTAAATATTGAGCCATTTCATTGAAATTCTTTTAGATAACAGGAGCCTATAGTTTCTGTAGCCTACTCCGTAACAACAGACTACCTGGACGCCTTTTTCTCGTCTCTCTCCACACCGCTGTCTTCAGACTTTTTTACCCTTTAGACGGTAACGCTACGGTGGAATGTTTTTGGAGTCGTTTTTCACCCGCGAGTGTCATCGTGTAAACAGGGCCTAACTGTAAGAATCCAAAACATGGCCGGTTGTTTTAGAGCTTTTAGTCTAGATCAATGGAAGTACATTTCCAGGATAATTGTCTGTTATCTGTCCCTCACCTTATGCTCTCTCTGTGTTGCTCAGAATCCCTTTGCTTCAGGAATTAACAACATTTGAGCTAGAAAGCTACTTGCTGAAAAGGTCAAGTTTTGAAGAAAATTTGGATGGGAAATTATTGTAAAGATTTATAAAGAATATGTTTAGGTCATTTCCTCTCTAACTGGGACTTTTTGGGACCGATTGGTGGACGAAGTTCACACGGAGATACACTGGTAATAGCCAATGAGGTTTAACCACCTCGAATCCCAGAATGTGTCTGTGGTTTTAATTAGCCAGACTTTACTCCACAGCGCTGTGGACATAGGTCTGACAGTGAAACACTACACTTCTTTTAAAACCTACCTTGATATCTTGAGATTGATTCTGATACAGGTGGATCAATATGGTGTGAACATATATTGTTTAATTATGGTGGACTGTTTTCCTACCTAAGCTATTAAAGCTCTTACAGATGTTGATGGTGAAGTCGTCGACAATGTGCAGGAGGGATGAGACGTAATTGATAGAGTAGGTGTGAATTTCTTCAGGATCGGAGGCAATGTCAGTTAGCTCCTTCTTGTCAGCATCCGTCACACCTGAGATAAAAATGTGTGTTAATACTGTGCCAAAACCTCAGACCCAAAACAAACAAAACTATTTACTTGACATGAAATAGTGGTTTCCGAGCCCCGGCTAGCTAGCAGCCTCTCTAAGCCCCGGATAGCTAGCAGTTCCTTGAGTCCCGGCCGTGTAGCGGCCCCCCTGAGTCCAGGCTAGCTAGCATCCCTCCTGAGTCCAGGCTAGCTAGCATCCCCCCTGAGTCCAGGCTAGCTAGCATCCCCCCTAACTTTAGGCTAGCTAGCATCCCCCCTGAGTCCAGGCTAGCTAGCAGCTCCCCTGAGTCCCAGCTAGTCAGCAGCTCCCCTGAACCCAGACTAGCGAGCTAGCGGTTCCCCTGAACCCAGCTAGCTGGTAGCCTCTCTAGTGTCCCCGGGCTCTCTGGTGTCACCGAGCTCTCTAGTGTCCCTTAGTGTCCCCGAGCCCCCTAGTGTCCCAGAGCCGCCCAGTGTTCCAGCACTGTCCAGCGCCCCAGATCCCCGGCTGGCTAGCTGCCCCCCTAAATCCTGGCTTGTGACTGCCCCTGAGACTTTGCCGGTCTCCGGCACCCATGAGACCGCCTCTGAGACCGCCCAGGAAACTCTGCCGGCTTCCAGTGCCCCTGAGACCGCCTCTGGGACCACCCCTGGGACTTTGCCGGTCTCCGGCCCCCCAGAGACCACCCCTAGGACTTTGCCAGTCACCGGCGCCCCCAACTCCGTCACTGTGCCTGTCCCTGTCTCCGTCCCTGTCACCGTGCCCGTCTCCATCCCATCTGTGTCCCTATTACTTTCCCTGCCCCTAAACCTAAGTCTGTCCCGTCTGAGTCTGTTCTGTCCGCGTCTGTTTTGTCCCAGTTTGTTTCGTCTCAGCCTGTCCTGTCTGTTTTGTCTGAGTCGGTCCTGTCTAAGTTGGTCCAGTCCAGTGTCTCTGTTTTCCCCCCGAGTGGCCCCTCTCAGTTATCCCCCTAGTGACCCTCTGTTTTTCCCTAGGCCTCTCCGGCCCTCTCTGTTCCCTGTGCCCCCGGGGCTCTCTCTCTGTTCCCTGTGCCCCAGGACTCTGTTCCCTGTGCCCCATTGACTGTTTCCCCCCATGAACCCTCCTCCGGACTCTCTCTCCCTATGTGGGTTGTTTTTTGTTTATTAGGGTCGTCTGGGATCCGCCCCTTGAGGAGGGGGTTCTGTTATGGTTTCATTGTTTTGCTTTGCATTTTGTTCCATTTGTTAGCTGTTGGTTCATTTCTGTTGTCTGTATCCTGTTTTGTAGATTTCTGTTTAGTTATCTCCCTGCTTATTGTGTTTAGCCTGTCTTGACTGTGTTCTGTGTTGTGTCAAGTTTCTGTGTTTAGTTGATGTCATGTTTTCCGTCTGTTTTTCCTGTTTTATTTTGATAGTCTGGTTTTCTGTTTTGTCTTGTACAGTTTACTTCCTGTGTTTTATGGCCTTTGTGGATTGTCCTGCCCCGCCCTGATGTGTTTCACCTGCCGTATCACCTGTACCTCATTCGTTTGTTACCTCTTGTATTTAACCTCTATGAATCCCTTTGTCTTTTGTCAGATCATTTTGTGGCCATGCCCTTGTGTTTCCTACCTGTGCCTTGTGTCTGTGCCTGCGTCCGTTTACTCCTGCCTATGTTTTTCCCGTCAGTTTATTTTTGTGAGTTTTCCAGTCTTGTACTGCCGTTTTTCTGTTATTAAATCCCTGAGTCCCTCCATCTCCTGCCTGCCTGCCTTTCTCTGCATTTGGGTCCTTATTCTCCCGCTACACATCACAACAGACAACTCCTCCTATGGAGTCCGTTCATTCGCATTCAGAGATCGACTCTTTTTGACTGGGAAAATGGCGTATAGTGTTAACAACAACTGCTAACGTGAGTTGCTCAAACCCTTTCTTTTTAGTAAACTCTGTGTACACAATGTTCTCAATGCTTGCGTTCATGCAGTGGTGTAGTCTATTTTTTTTTGTAGTAAGTTTACTGTGATTTTCCACTCCCAGCCTCATACTCTCCTGTACCAGAGCGACGCACTGTGACGTTTCCATATACGAACTGTACATGGACAACTGACATTTCAGTATTGATGGCGTTCATTTAAAGCCCTGGAAAAACACTTACAGTTGAGAAAAGATGAGACAGATTTAACTTTTTAAGAAACGCAACCGAACCTGAACACAACAGAACATCCCGCAAATGAGCCATTTAATCGACACCCCTACACTGCCGCACAAAACCATGACTAATAATTAGCATCATACACGTTTTGTATCTATTAGTAATAACATCTGCAGAATAGGACCTAAATTTACTCAAAATTATTTAATAAACTGTACAATCTTCCACACCATGGCTAACAACTGCATAAAAAGCAGACGAAAGGAGAAAAAACCTCCACTCTATTTTAGTTAATTATATGACTATTGATAACTAACATTACCATATAGTAATTTAATTGTTTACATTATGCACATTTAATTTTGAAGAATTTACTCTAATTTGCATAGTCAAATTCACCTTATGAATTTCCATTGCTTATATCCGCTTTGCATGTGTGCTGATATTTACCTAACTTTCTGTCCCTCCACTCTAACCAAGGATGCCTGTTTTTAAACTGCCTAGCCTTTTTAGTCCACATTGCTGGCCACACACACACACACACACACAAGCTACTCTCACTTACCAGGTAACAGTAACGTTGCGGAAGAATTTTCGTTAACGATCGGTTCATATAATGATCTGTGGCAGCTGCTGTGTCACCCGACGTGGCAGTAGCTTCAGGGACAGAGTTTTGAAAACACTCAAGTAGTGTTATTTGGCTCTATTTGCGTTTCATATCTCGTTACTTTAAAACTTTGTTCAAATTCTACCTAGTTGCGAGAAAGTCTCATGTTGTGTCGAGCCTTCTTAGTGTTTTAAAAATAGCTATTTTGAGGCTAGCATAAAAGTGCCCCTAGCACTCCCATTCAAAAGGCCATCTGACCCAAAAACGAGAATACGGTCAATCTTAAAAGTGGCGTTTCCGTCCTAAATATGATTTTAAATGAAAGTTTGACTCAGGTACATTCACAGAAAAGACCCTAGGTTGCATTTTGGCAAGAGTTACGCTTTAAGGGACCATTTTCAATTCATATTGATGTCACTTATTTGTTTTGTGGTAAAGTTTTGTAGTTTTAGAGAATTTCAGAGCTTATCCTCTGACTTTCTCGCTATTCAAACTTAAAATCAATCACCAATAGTGTAGATCTCAATTCCGGCGTCCTTCACTTTCTGTGAGGGGGGGATTACGTCGTCCGTGGACTTTCCATCAGTGATCAAGACAGCAATCTTTTTGGAGTCTGCTCGCATTCCCACATTGGGTTTAAAGTTGTTTTGAAGGGTGTAGTTCAGAGCCTTTCCTGTATAACAATGATAAAGATGCATCAAAAGCCACAGAGAGAAGTTATGGGAGTTATTCCGGGTATATCTCGTTCCAGAAGTAAAATCTGAATTCACTTTCTCATAGACTGTTAAGGGACTGTGTAACAATATGTTAATAATAATTAATAAAATGATTTGTTGATAAGAAAAGTCAAAGGTTCAAAAAGCCTAACATTGGGTCATCACTACACATACTTTACTTTCAATATTTAATGTAATTATCTTGTACAAAATACTGATCACTAACAGCTTCAGTTTCCACCACTGATGGACCTAAATACAGAAGTAAATATATGTGACTCCCATTCTAAGACTAGATCAATAAGGTGCCTTTTATCTCACAGTCCCTCACATTGTGAACCGTGTGTGAATTGGACAACAGACTGTTAAATCACCTGTTTCGGTGCCTCCTCCTATATGTACCAGATTGGTGATGGCCTTCAGCAGGGAATATTTGGTCTGGTGGGTGTGTAGGTGCCACTCGGTCCTTGGTTTTTCACTGTACTGAACCAGACCTGCAGGAATGAACATTTACAATTTGTAAAATGCTAACTCAACTCTTCTTCCAATAATAATAATAATAATAATAATAATAATAATAATAATAATAATAATAATAATAATAATAATAAAGTATTCTTTAGTAAGTTACAATGAGGTGAAATTTCAATTTCCAAACTGCTGTAATTAAAGAAAAATGTGTGCTGTAGGGTTTCTAACAAAGTAATATAAAATACAATACTTTTTATTGTCCTCATCATTGCCACCAACACTTACACACACACTCATGTCTCACGCAAACTGTACTTATTTGCAAATATACAGATGGACCAAACAACTTAATGATCATAAGATGAGCCATAACCCTGACCGCTCAACCCTGGACAGCTGCTATAATGTTGAAATAGAAGAATAAGAGTGCCTTTATGTGCCATTGTAGACCCAGGATAACCTCCAAACATAGTCCTTAGAGTGTTAGTATGAATAGTAGTTATTAAAATATTACCAATCTGTACTCTGTCTGGGCCAATGTTGAAATTGCTGACCATTCCAGCGAGAAAGGTCTTCATGGTTTCAAAGTCTGAATGGCGGATGCTCCCAGAATCATCCACCAACACCACGATGTCAGCCTTGGCTGTGCTTTCACACTCCTGAGAACCTGGAAGAAAACCGAGGATTGTGGGATACAATATGCAAAGGTTTCCTGAAAAAGCAAAAGAAAATAACAAATTATACAAATATAAATTTTCATCCATCCATTCGATGTTCACTACATTTTCAAACAAGCCACCTAGTCCTGGGTCTTCCCCGAGGCCTCCTTCCAGCTGGATGTGCCTGGAACACCTCCTGAGGGAGGGGTCCAGGGGGCATTCTTACCAGACACCCAAACCACCGCAACTGGCTCCTTTTGACGCAAAAGAGCAGTGACTCTACTCCGAGCTCTTCACAGATGAGTGAGCTTCTCGCCCTATCTCTAAGGGAGACGCAGAGGTGGTTAAAGTGATAAATTGCAAAAGTTTATGTAATTAATTACAGGGAAGTTACAGAGGAAATGTCTGACCAGATCAGTTTTCCCCAATAACTCCCACAGAGAAGTTTGTGCAAATCAATTTTATACTGTCACAGAAAAAAAGAAATCCTTTCTGGAATACAGCAAAAAACAAATCTCTCCTTATCCTATGGGAAATAGTCTCTCTACTATACTCTATTATACGCCATTAGACAAAAGTCCTCAAGCAACACTGCTCTGTGTCCTATAAGAAAACAATATTTTTCCCCCACTGGTGACCTTGACATATACATCAGTTCACATTCAGTCCACATACATGGTGTTTCCGTCCGGTCACCAGAGGTAATAAACAACATTTACACTCTGACTACATTTCCAGCTCAGTGAACAGTGTGAGCATTTTTGAACAAAAGTGCATACATAAAAATGCTCAAATGATTAACAAAACTCAAAGAATCATAATTCCTTTAACAGTTCTTTCGATCATGACCCAGCCTTCATGACCATCGGTGAGGGTAGGAATGGAAATTGGCCGATAGATCGGGATCTTTGCCTTCTGGCTTAACTCTCTTTTCGTCACGACGGTGCAATAAATTCAATGTAATACTGCCCCCGCCGATTCTTCAACCAATCTCCTTGTTATCTCCTCTCTCATTGTCCCCTCACTCGCAAACAAGACCCTAAGATACCGATGATAGTTTCAGACCGTTTACTTATAAGGCTCTATCTTTATGTATAGAGAATCTTTGGTGCTGTAAGACTAACAGCCACGCTAGCAGCTCTGTGAGGCACAGTATTCACATGCTAACATGCTAATGTTTACAGTAGCGTCACTATTGCAAAGTGGCAATAGCAATACTGTGGTATTTGCCGATCCCTGAGTGGTATGTTGCTCAGTACAGTGGCAAAAAGCAGTGGTCCCTAACCTATCTAATCTGAGGTACCGCCACAGCCCTGTCAGATGAACTCATGAACCCCTTCATCAAGTCACAATTTACCTTTCAAATTAAAGGCGTTCCGTGATTGGTCAGCAATGATACTACTGTAGTTTCAGCCCTTCTACTTATTACTTTTAGCAAATCATTTCAGCTGTTTAGTCAGTACTTTTAACTACTATTAGACCTGTTTACTCAGTACTTTAACTACTATTACAACTGTTTAGTCAGAACTTTTAGCAAATAATTTTAGATGTTTAATGATTTGATGAAGTACTGGAATTAAGCGATCCACTGGGGGCTAATGCTGCTAACTACAGCAGCATGTTCCGGTCTTTGGAGTGATATGCCGCCTGTGTACCATCTGCAAATACTGTTTCCTAATGAAAGCTGGAAGTGGTAGACAATTGTCAGGGATAAACAGTAAGTAATCTTCATAAATCCTTGGTAACATCCTGCTATTGTTGGCCTATCCAGCATAACGCCTTATGCCCACTGACTGTGCTTACTGGAGTTATTTATGATGTTGTATGTGATCACGTTCTACTATTAAACATGCCAAAAGTAATATGTTTTATTATAGCATAAAGTATAGTTTGCCCTAAAGTTGCTTTCAATCTCTGTTATGGATTAGTCAGACTTAGGTAAGTACACTTCTAATATTAACATCATCAATGATATTCCTATCCAACTTATTCTATCCCGGGGATATCGATCCTCTCATCTAATGCTCAGCAACAGCGGAACATATTTTATCAAAATATAACCCTTTTTCTTTTTACAAACTGTCATTTAATTCCCAAAAATCTCTAACAGAAGACACCCGTAGCTTTTCTTTTTTTTTCTTGCAGACTCCACGTATCTTGGGGCCAAGAATAAGGTGGATAAAGCAGTGAGACACCTCCTACTTGGCAGCGATGGCATCCGGCATAAAACCAGATGTTTTATCCCTGAGAGATGACAACACAAATGTCCTTCACCGTCGTTCAGGTCAGAACTACTTGGTTAAGCACAGCGAAAGATGGTAACTACTCTGCCTTGTTTAAAAGAAACATTAAGTGTTAGTAAGAAACAGGGCGTGAACGATAGAGACAGAGCGCATTGGGTCATACACTAAAAGCCACCGAAGGGGAGTACAACTCTCCACTCTCTGTTAATTTGTATTGTTTGAAAGGTTTCCTCCTCTTTGATCCGTCTTCTAGCAAACAACATAAATATTTCTAAAAGCTGCTGTATGCTGATATAAACCAATAATGTAAAGAACCCAGAAATTAAGTTTTTATAAGCTGCCGAGCTGAAAAAACTGAGCTTTTATGAGGAAAAAAAGTGGAAACAGTTGTGAGGAATCAGCAGAGAGAATGGAGAGACACTAAGCTAATGTTATGTCAGATGTTATGTTTATTAAGTTAAAACTGACATTAGGATATTCAACTTGGTAACAAATGATTCCTCACGTTGTTATCCACTTTTGTTTTCATAAAAGATAAGTTTTTCGGGTCGGAGAGCGGAGAGTTGTTTTCCCCTCTGGTGTGGGGCGGGAATTAAAGGCGCCCTGTCATATAGTCTCTGGTGTCAGAGACCCATCTATCCACTTCATTTATATTTCTGTTCTTTGTTTACCGGTTGACTTGTGTCCTCCTTTAGCCCAGAGTCCTGGGGAGAAAATCAGAGAACAAACATGAATATAAAGCAGCATTTTGATTGGAGCAGAGCTACGAAGTGGGCTAAATGTTCAGTTGTAATTTAAAGCCACATGTAAGATATCACAAGCACATTTATTAAAAACGACTGATCAAAATAAAATGCAAAGCTCAAACGAAGATCTGAAAAGAAAACTTTTGTTCATAATCTTATATTTTTATACCTGAACTTTGAACATTACACATAGCAGAATATGATATATAAGAACATATAAAAAGCTGCTTAACAAGTTCCGCAGCAAAATTATATTTGGAATCAAAAGATACAATCCTTAAGCCTGTTCTCTCTCTGTATAAACAGGCCCTCAAAGTGCTAGACAGAAAAGACAGTACTTTTACCATTGTAAAATTCTTAACAAATATGCCATCCTTAGTTGGGGAAATCTAATCAAATACAATGACAGTCTGGGCTTTATTTTGGACACCGCAAACACTGTGTAAAAAAAAAAACGTATTCCACCAACTCTGCTCTGGTCACATCTACACGTCTGCTTCGTCTTTCTCTATCTCTCTTCTGCCCACTTCCCCCTCCACACACACACACACACACACACACACACACACACACACACACACACACACACACACAGATATAGACACAGACACACACACACACACACACACAGATATAGACACAGACACACACACACACACACACACACACAGATATAGACACAGACACACACACACACACACACACAGATATAGACACAGACACACACACACACACACACACACACATGCACAGAGCTCTCTTAAAGGAGCTGCAGCACCATTTTACAACACTGCTGTATTAACACCTTCCTCATGAGTGATGTAGCCTATTTCATCTTTTAATTAGGGCCCGAGCGCCGACAGCGGCGAAGGCCCTATTGAAACTGAAGGAATTATTGTTTCTTTCTTTTCCCGTCAAATTAATTGGCTTTTTGAGGGGCTTAACATATTCAAAAACTCACCAAATTTGGCGGTCGCATCAAGTCTGGTGAAAATTTACGTATTTTAAGGGTTTCGGGAATAGGCGCACAAAAATGGCTCGCTAGCACCCCCTACAAAGTTAAAAAAATTGAGCCCCTGCAGTGCGTTTAAGGTAGACATACGTAACATGTCAAGATGTACAAAAAACTTCATTAGAGCCATACCCTAAACCCAACAGGAAGTCCGCCATTTTGATTTCAAAGTTCGAAATTAGTGCGATTTTGGTCATTTCCACATGTCGTACTTTAACGAACTCCTCCTAGAAATTTCATCCGATCAACTTCAAACTCGGTCTGGGCCATCTTAAGATGTTAAAGATGAAAAGTTGTTAAAAGAACAACTTTTCGTCATAGGGCGTGGCCGTGGCGGGGTGGCCATTTTGTGCTTTTCGCCGCCGAAACAGGAAGTGGGTGTAACTCGAGTGTACGTTGTCCAACTAGCTCGAAACTGTTCAAGATTCATAAGAGTCCAACCCTGTGTGAGTGCCCAAAGGAATGACGATTCTCACCTTCAGTAATGTCGTCCTTTTTCTCAGTCACGATGGAATCCTTCAAAATAAGTACTCTGGGAGAATCAAATGCGTACCCAGAACTGACAAAACGTTGTAAGGCATCCATACTTGCACCTGCACTCATCCCAACAACAGTAACCCCTGCTGATTTGATCTTTTCAGCTTCCTTAGACACAAGATCATCTGAGTCTCTTCCAGTCACAACGACCAGGAACTGTCGGGCACCTAGGTGTGCACGACCCCCCGCCTCACTGGTAAAAAAGCGAGCGTTGGCGTTCTGCAGAGCCCTACCCAGGTTATGTGGTTGGTTGGGTTGTGGGCGCAGGCGGAAACCTCTGACAGCAGACAGGACTTGCTGTCTAGTTTGATGAGCATTGAGAAGGAATTCAACCTGGGTATCTTGACCGTACTGTGCCACACCGACACGGTAGGTGGATGCTCCGGCGTTAATTTGATTGATCAATTTCACAAGGTCTTTCTTAAAAGACACAAACTGTCCTTGAGCTATGCCGCTGTCCACCAGGAAGAAAATATCTGCATACCTTTCTGCCAAAGATGCAAGAAGAAGAAAAAAAAACATTATTACATTCTGTTACAGTTTAATACAGTCAAGTCAACATTGTATGGCTCCTCCCAGCCACCTCTCAGTTATAGCTAGTTCGTCATATTTGAGGAGAAATAATTCAGCCTAACTGACCTTTCAACCCAAAAAAGATGCATACAAACTTTTATATTTTCAGGTTTTGACGAGCAAAAGCTGACTGTTCAAACAATATGGTGTCAAACTCTATCTTTTCAGGCTTAACACCACTACTTTACTCATGTGTAGCAGGTCTAACACCACAAATACCCATTTGCCATTTGTAAACTTCACCATGTCTCGCCCCTTTCTTTGATGGCAGGCTTTCAGTGGGCCATTTGGAACAGGTACACTTTTGTCTTAGTATATGTTTGAACAAGACTGTGTAGAAACTGACACCTTAACTGCACCTACCCATGCACATTTTTTCCTGCATTCTTCAAAACCCTTACTGGAAATGACAGTAATCAAGTTGAACTTTTTGACAAATTGGCTACAAAAGTGGACTGCAGATTGTAAGAGTAGTAAAGCAAATGTAAAGTAGACCATAAGGGTTAGAGCCAGGGTGGGATAATCAATCAATCAATCAATTAATCCCTGTTTAAGATTCTCAACTTCATAGATCCAAACCATATAAGCAGCCACAGATGCTTTCGGTATTTAAAAAGCTAGTTAGGGCCCGAGCGCCGACAGTGGCGAAGGCCCTATTGAAACTGAAGGAATTATTGTTTCTTTCTATTTTTTTCCCGTCAAATGAATTGCTTTTTTGAGTGGCTTAGCATATTCAAAAACTCACCAAATTTGGTGGTCGCTTCAAATCTGGTGAAAATTTACGTATTTTAAGGGATTCGGGAATAGGCGCACAAAAATGGCTCGCTAGCGCCCCCTAGAAAGTTAAGAAAATTGAGCCCCTGCAGTGCGTTTAACGTAGACTCACGAAACTTGGTACACATATGTAACATATCAAGATGTACAAAACTTATTCTATCCCAGGGATATCGATCCTTTCATCTAACGCTCAGCAAAAGCAGAACATATTTTATCAAAATATAACCCTTTTTATTTTAACAAACTCATGTAATACCCAGACATCTCTAACAGAAGACACTTGTAGCTTTCCTTTTTTTTCTTGCAGACTCCTCTTCAGTGATGGATTAACCGGAAACTGTGCCCATAATTAACTGGAAGGTATCTTGGGGCCAAGAATAAGGTGGATAAAGCAGTGAGACACCTCCTACTTGGCAGTGACGGCATCCGGTGTAAAACCAGATGTTTTATCCCTGAGAGACGACAACACAAATATTCTTCACCGTCACACCCCTGTCAGATCAGAACTACTTGGTTAAGCACAGCGAAAGATGGTGGTTCGGGTCAAAATAACTATTCTGCTTTGGTTAAAAGAAAAATTAACTATTAGTAAGAAACAGGGCGTGAACAATAGAGACAGAGCGCATTGCATCATACACTGAAAGCCCCTCCCGACGAAGGGGAAAACATTTCTCCACTCTCCGTTGACTTGTATTGCGTGGGATTCCTCCTCTTTATTCCGTCTGCTAGCAAACATCAGAAACATGTCTAAAAGCTGCTGTGTGCTGATTAAAGCTTAGATCGGGCCCAAAAAATCAAGCTCGACCCTACCCGAGCCCGTGCACGTTGTGTCCAACACATTAACTGTAATTATGAGCCCGAGCCTGATTTAAACCTGACAATTTTTTTAACACATGGGCTGTTATAACTGGCGTTCTCAACTACAATTCTGAGTTGTTTAAACTACAGAATTTTTTAAATTATTTTAATGAATAATGCAACAAGGATGAAGCCTGTAAACTGCACAGTAAACTGTTTGTTTATTCAGAATGGAATGGATCGCAAATGAAGAAACGTAAAAAAGAAAAGACCTTGATCCATATCTCCCTCAGCTGAATAGTGTGGGGAACAGATCGAGGCAGCAACATAATCAAAACCCTGGAACCATATAGGAGACTTTCTCACCTAATTAATTCTGTCCTTCGCCACGGTCTGTATGCCGACAAACTGGCCGATGACACGCCGGATATAGGAGAGACCATATCTGCTGCTAAAGGACTCATGAGATATCTGAAACAATCTGGCCTGGTTGCGCAACGATGGAAGACAGCTGCTACAGATGGGGGGGGGGGGGGACGACACGATTTAGCACAGTTTACCTCACACTCAAGTCAGTACAGGACATACACCCAGAGCTATGGGAGAATCTGGAGAGGCATAGCTTTCTCTCCACCCAATTAGGCCAATAAAGTAATGATTAAAAAAACACAAATGCTTGATGAAGGGCTCGGCTCGAGGATAGCAGTTGGAAATATCGGGTCAAGTTCGGACTCGGGCAGAGAATCTAAACTGTAGTGCTGATATAAACCTCCAACAATGTAAAGAACCCAGAACTTAAGTTTTTCTAGGCTGCTGAGCTGAAACAGTCGTGAGGAATCAGCAGACAGAATGGAGAGACACTAAGCTAATGTTATGTCAGATGATACGTTTGTTAGGCTAAAACTGACATTAGGATATTTAACTTGGTAACAAATGATTCCTCACGTTGTTATCCACTTTTGTTTTCATAAATGATCAGTTTTTCGGGTCGGTAGGCGGAGAGTTGTTTTCCCCTCTGGTGGGGGCGGGAATTAAAGGCGCCCTGTCATATAGTCTCTGGTGTCAGAGACCCATCTATCCACTTCATTTATATTTCTGTTCTTTGTTTACCGGTTGAGTGTTGTCTTCCTTCAGCCCAGAGTCCTGGGGAGAAAATCAGAGAAGAAACATGAATATAAAGCAGCATTTTCATTGGAGCAGAGCTACGAAGTGGGCTAAATGTGAGATATCACAAGCACATTTATTAAAAAAGACTGATCAAAATAAAATTCAAAGCTCAAACCAAGATATGAAAAGAAAACTGGTTCATTATAACTTATATCTTTATACCTCTGAGCTTTGAACATTAAGCACATATCAGAATAAGGAAGAGAAGTAGCACTCTTAGTCATAAACTATTTGTATCTTTACATTTTATAACACAGTTAATGTGTACATTTAAATAAAATAGATATATCAGTTTATTGTCATAAAAAGTGTTTGTTTTTTATCTGTTCTTTAATAAGTCCAATCATAGTTAACCTACAGACCAGTTCTTCAACAGTTATTGCAACACAGCAGCCAACTTCAAAACCCAGAAATCCTGTGTGATGATATCACTAAACCACATTGCTATCTGAGAGAGAGTGTGTGGTTTTGTGTCTCTGTGAATGTGTGTCTGTGTGTGCATGTGTGTGTATATGTATGTGAGTGTGTGTGTGTGTCTCTCTGTGTGTATGTGTGTGTCTGTGTGTGTGTGTGTGTGTGTATATGTGAGTGTGTGTGTGTGTCTCTCTGTGTGTTTGTGTGTGTCTGTGTGTGTGTGTGTGTGTGTGTCTGTCTGTGTGTGTGTGTGTGTCTCTCTGTGTGTGTCTGTGTGTGTGTGTGTCTGTGTGTGTGTGTGTGTCAATGTGTGTGTGTGTGTGTGTGTGTGTGTCTGAGAGAGTGAGTGTGTGTGTGTGTGTGTGTGTGTCTGAGAGAGTGAGTGTGTGTGTGTGTGTGTGTCTGACTTTATTTAGCTCCATATATTTTCTATAATGTGAACTTTTCAGACGCTCAGTTAAACAAACCTAAAGACTAAACATTGTTGAGATTTTTCAAAAGGTTTTTAAAAAGTTTGCATGAGTTTAAAGTATTAGAACATGACGTTGGAGACTTTATCTTAGGAGTAACTGCACTTTGTTTACCTCCGTATATTGATATTAGTTTTATATTTCACTTATGTATGTACGAGATGAGAGTATCGTTCCTGTTTTTAGCTTGATCTGTCAGTGACTGACTTTTAAATTGGTATTCTGATTCTGAGTTTTTGAATGCTGCACTGTGACTTTAATTCAGGATTTAAAAACTGATGTTTTGCATCTTTCACAGACTGATAATTAAAGAAGAGTCCTACCTGATCTCCATAGCAACAGCAACACCATCAGCAGAAGATCCATATCCAGGTAGATTGTCGGTCTCTTCTAGTATGTCAACCATCTGTCTTTTCTCGTATGTGCAACTTATCATCTGTTTCTCTGCTCTTAAAATGTTCTCTTTCCCGTTACTGCCTTTTTTTTATCTCATCTTCAGCTAACTGATAAGCAGCTTCTCGGAACTGATGAACCAAATGGTCAGTTCACTGAATTTACATTATCAGATATTTGAGATATCGTCCTTTTGAGAGTTCTTCATCATTTTATTCATATCTGCAAGTTAAGAGAACACACTTATACCGGCTTCATCATCAAATTAAGGCATCGATTCAGAGACAGCCTTTTTTTTTATATTTGAAAATGAGTTATCTGGGTCTTTTTAACAGTGAATGCCTCAAAATTGAAAATAAAAATTGACAACTCACCCCTTCTCGAGGGTTATTTAATTGTCATAGATATATACGAGGAGTTTGTAAGTAGGTACGTAATTTAGTTGGAAACCTTTATATAGAAAAAAAGGGAAAACACACATGAGGTATATTGTCATCTTAATGTATCTGCATATTCTATATGATTTGTATTTAAGCTTTGGGTAACCAAGAATCCCAGATGAACTTTAGCCTACATTCGTTGGACACTTCTCTGAAGACATCTGGGATGCATTATCAGTGGACCCTTAGACAGAGCCAGTTGGCCTGAAGCCATTGGTCAGTTATCGATCCCAACCCAATCTATGGAATATAGATATGTGGTCCACACACAAAGAACTTTAGAGTGACTTTTGAGAATCTGGGAAGCTGTCGCTCTCTGAGCTCTGCAGGGCTTGTAAATTGATGCTGAATTCCTTTGATGTAAATAAACCTTTATAATCAAGAAACAGTGATCAGCGGATTCCCTTCCACACAGCAACGCACCATTGATACCATATAAACTACACACAATTACACCATGAACTACTATTTTTATTAATTGTTCCATTATCTTCACTGTGACTATTATTGCCACTAGGGGTGGAGCCGAACCCGAATACGGTATTCGGAAAGGCACAAATAACGTGTTTTTTACGAATACTTATTTCGAACAAATACTTTAAAAAATATTTGTATTCGGAACAAGAAAAACTTTATATCAAAAAGCTGCGTTTCCTCCTGAGACGGCAGTGCATGCCCGAATGAGTGACGTTCAGGAGTCGGGGGAGGGGGACTAACACAGGCTGCTCCACACAGCAACAGAGAGGGCTCGGCTGAGCGAAAAAACACTTCACTGCATCACTATTTTTGTTGAATAGATTTTTTGTAGCTTAACTGGGTTCCGGAGGCAGTTTATAACTTTCGGGAAGCGGAGTTTGATCGGGAGATTATTCCATTACGCTGCGTTACTGACGTCTGCAGTCGGGTGCTCTCATGTTCGCTCTGTTTACGTAGCTCTGTTAGCTCGGTCATTTAGACAATAGTCTGTTGACAGAGTAACGTTAACGTTCGGTAAAAAGGTTAAAAAAATGATTGTGTAGTTGTGTCGAATTGTATGCACTTGTGGGAGTTATATGGTACGTTTAAGTTACTCTGTCTTTTGCAGACAGCAAAATGTAGGCTATAGGCTAGGCTAGTTAACCTTAGCATAGCTACCCGTCTCTCATTAACTTAGCTGAAACTCCCCACATGGATTTGGGCAACCAAATAGAAATAGAGTGTGGCTGCTGCTGAGCCATCTCTTGGTCCTCCACCAGCCAAAAAAACTTGTTCTGTGTGGAAGCATTTTACAATCATTGCTGCAGATAAAACCAAAGTGATATGTAATGTGTGCAAAAGTCAAATAAGCAGAGGCAGAGATATCAAACATCTGTCAACATCTGCTATGCATAATCACATGCACTTAAAGCATCCTCTCCTCCTGGTACTGTCTACCAACCCCCCAACAAGCACAAATCCCCCCTCCAGCACCAAATCATCATCACAGCCATGTTCTGCCCCTGCAAGTCAGTTTCAATCACCTATATTAGCTGGGCATAATTATTATAATGGATATAATTAAAGAATACTTACACTTTAACGTAAATTATAAGTGTAACGCAAATAAACTGGAATTTTACGCCTATTTTGAATTTTACTCGAATACAAATACAAATACAAATACTTTTCCCCCCTCAACAAATACAAATACAGATTCAAATACCGGCTGCTTTGCACACCCCTAATTGCCACTGTTCATCACACCACCAACCGGCACCGTCAGACACCTCCTACCAAGAGCCTGGGTCTGTCCCAGGTTTTTCCTCGCCACTGTTGCACTGAATGCTTGTTCTTTGGGGAATTACTGGAATAGTTGGGCCTTTTAAATTATAGTGTGGTCTAGACCTACTTTATTTGTAAAGTGTACTGAGATAACTCTTGTTATGATTTGATATTATAAATAAAATTGAATTGAATATATACAAAGAGTCTGTAAGAAGCTACGTAATTAGGTTGAAAACCTTTAAATAGTGAAATAAAGAGAAAACACACAATTAGCTTATTTCTGAAAAGTAATACTTTCATTACCATCTAAATCAGTGTTTCTCAAATGGGGGTCCGTGTACCCCCAGGGTACTTTGGAGTACTGCAGGGGGTATGTGAAATTCCTTTTAGAAATGTTAATTTCAAATCTATCAGTTATGCATCATTCATAAAATGTATTTAGTTATGGATGCTAAACATCTGAAGTAACATTTAAGTGTGTTTCAATTACAAGCTTGTTAAGTAAATCAGACACTAATGGTGCAGAGCTGTAATGCACCTCTTTATAGATCCTCTTTTCTACCAAAAATGCTTTGCACTCGTCAGGGGGTACGTGACTAAAAAATATTTCCAAGGGGGGTACATTATTGAAAAAAGTTTGAGAACCACTAATCTAAATAAACAATCATAAGCAAACACCTCAATATAAATCAATATTTTACCATATTGAACCAAAGCAAACAAACAAGTTTCAACAAAATGAATCAGGTTAAGCAACCACGTTGCTACAAACTTCACAAGACATCATCCCCTCTGAAAAACAAAGCGCACAGACCCCAAACAAAATGGGGTTTTTACTTTCTGTTTTAAATTAATAATGTGGTTTCAGAATCACCAGAATGACATGCAGTAAAGGGCCGCAGGTTTGAGTTAAAAACGCATTACCGCCTAAAGGGTAAAAACGCATGTCCGGCTGGAGTTTAAAGGGTTAAGTTGAAGAAAATGTTTGACGGGCAGAAAAGAGTTTCGCAACCGTCAATACTTACTGATGCAAGTTATTAGTTTGCAGCTTCCTGTCAGAGAGGAAACATGAAGCTGTTGAGATAACTATTTTAGATATATAGATATGAATATTTATTGCACATATATTTTACTTTATTTAAGGGTGACCATCATGTGGTGACGACAGTTCTGATCTTTGACCTTTACCACAAAATGGCATTTTCTAATGTTCACACACAGCAATTCATTATGAACATTATTAATACTAAAAACAGTCAACCGTGTCCAACTTAAACACATACACACACACACACACACACACACGCACAGACACACACGCACGCACACACACACACGCACAAACAAACAAACACACACACATACAGACACACACAAACACAGAAACACACACACACAGACACGCTCACACACACACACACACACACACACACACACACACACACAGACACACACAAACACAGACACACACACACAGACACACACAAACACAGACACACACACAGACACGCACACACACACACACACAGACACACAGACACACACACACACACACACACACACACACACACACACACACACACTTACAGACACACACAAACACAAATGAATAAACTGTAAAGACCAGAGGATGAAATGATAAGCGTGTGAGTTTGGTGAGCTGGTGGTTAATCTTCTTATATAAGAGCTTTTAATCCTCCAGCTGCTACTGACATCACGTGTTAATCCACAGATGATGACCACATCTCTCTCTGTCTGTTATTCTGAATAACGTTGGGATGCTCGGAGGCACAAAAGACAAAAAAGACAGCGCTGTACATGTTTTACTGTACTTAAAGAGTAACTTAGTTTTTTTAAAGTGGCTGATAGGCAAGTGTCTGACAACATTATGGGATGGATCCCTACAGAGATAGACCTTTTAGTTAAAGAGTAAGATCCTTTTAGTTTAACATGAAACAGCCCCAAAATCACCATCACCAAACTCCACCAGACTCCATGTAAATAATCAGGACTTTTAGCGTGTATAGAGCCAGCATATCTCCACCAGACTCCATGTAAATAATCAGGACTTTTAGCGTGTATAGAGCCAGCATATCTCCACCAGACTCCATGTAAATAATCAGGACTTTTAGCGTGTATAGAGCCAGCATATCTCCACCAGACTCCATGTAAATAATCAGGACTTTTAGCGTGTATAGAGCCAGCATATCTCTACCAGACTCCATGTAAATAATCAGGACTTTTATCATTGTAAAACACACTTTATTCAAAGGGGACAGAAACAAAATAAAACTACCAAAAGCCGTCTTGGTTCATCTTTCCACTGTTGCAACAATCACCACTCTGGTTTGGTTGAAATAAACCTCTCTCTCTCTCTCTCTCTCTCTCTCTCTCTCTCTCTCTCTCTCTCTCTCTCTGTCTCTCTCTCTCTCTCTCTCTGTCTATGTCTCTCTCTCTCTTTCTGATGTCACAGAGACAGCATCAGTTAGACCGAAGCTTCACAGCAGAATATTCAACAATTTTCTCTTTTTGCTGACGTCTCCCTGGGATTTAATCGTCTTCTTTCTCTTCTTCTATTCAACATGACGGAGCCTCCAAACAGTCCCAGTCTGCAGCTGTGTGACAGGAAAGGTCAGTGTTGGTGCGAGTGTGTGTGATTTCATGCAGATTAGTGATTATCTTCTGGAGACTGTTTGGTTACTATATACGATTGACAGATTCTCAGTCATAAAACATGAAAAAAGAGCAAAAACGCTTCTGTTACTGCAGAAATACTGCCATCAAAAGCTTCAAAAAATGTGAAAAAAAAGCATCAAAGCGGCAAAATGTCAAAAAAAGTCTTAAAAATGTCAACAGGAAGCGTCAAACATGCCAAAGCGTGAAAAAAAGCATTGAGAGTGTCAAAAAAAGCCTAAAAAATGTCAACAAAAAGCATCAAAAAGTCTTTTTTTGTTAAAGCGCAAAAAACACGGCGAAAAAGCTTTAAAAAGTGGACAGCAGACTGTTTGAGACAGAGAGTGTTTGCTTCACTGTAAATCAGATTATAGATTTAATCTGCTGCATGTTTCCTCCCGTCCGTCCGTTATCTGACTCTGATCCACACTGTGAGTTTATAATAGTACAGAAAAAACATCATCAGAAGCATAAAAAATAAGAACATAATTACTGAGATATTCATTAAACAACTATTGCAGCAGTTTACACTTAAAGGTCAAACATTAACAGTGAGTGCGGCTTGTTTTCACAACTCCAGTGAAGTCTTTAGGGCCCTATTTTAACGGTCTGAGGTCACGGCGTGCAGCGCCTGGTGCAGGTGTGTTTAGGGCGTGCCCAAATCTGCTTCTGCTAGTCTGACGGCTGATAAAAGGGTCCGTGTGCTGGGCGCCTGGTCCTAAAGGGTTGTACTT
Source organism: Perca schrenkii (assembly GCA_025617405.1). NCBI lineage: Eukaryota > Metazoa > Chordata > Actinopteri > Perciformes > Percidae > Perca > Perca schrenkii. The sequence continues at coordinate 372,337 of JABUOV010000026.1, forward strand.
ATTATCTTCATTAATCAGAGGTGTGTTTTGGGCATGACATGCAATCAACCAATCAGAGATCATCTCCCATTCCCTTTAAAAGCCGGGCACGTTTGGACCTTGGAGCATTGCTGTTATGATGGAGGATTTACACCCTAATATTATTATTTGTAATCTTCTGCATGTGTGTGTGCTGCTGTGTGTCCCTGTGTGTGTGTGTGTGTGTGTGTGTGTGTGTGTGTGTGTGTGCGTGCCCCTCCCTGTAAGACCAGCATGCCCAGAATGCACCCGAACACACCTCCCTGTAAGACCAGCACGACCAGAATGCACCTGAACACAGGGGGCGGCTGTGGCTCAGTGGTAGAGCGGTTGCCTGCCAATCGGAAGGTTGGTGGTTGCAGTCCCATGTCGAAGTGTTCTTGGGCAAGACACTGAACCCCGAGTTGCCCCCGATGCTGCGCATCGGAGTGTGAATGTGTGTGAATGATTATCTGATGAGCAGGTGGCACCTTGTACGGCAGCCTCGGCCACAGTGTATGAATGTGTGTGAATGGTGAATGGTTCCTGTACAATGTTAAAGCGCTCTGAGTAGTCGTTGAGACTAGAAAAGCGCTATATAAGAACAGTCCATTTACATTTACATTTACATTTACCTCCCTGTAAGACCAGCACGTCCATGGGCCACAGATGGGTGCAGGTGCATTTGCTATTTAAACGACGCGGGCGCTGGACGGGGAACTGACAACTGCGTCGGTCTTAAACTTACAGTTTTTTTCGATTGCTAAACGACAGTGGGCACAACTGGAGTCACATGTGCAAAACTCTAACTACAGTCTGCACAGCAGCAGTTCACGTGGACCAAACTCTAGTTCGTTTCTCATTGCTTGAACACAGTTTTCAAAACTCTACAGACTTATCCCATGACTTTAACCACAAAGTGCACAACACTGTAGATTTACAGCACTTTGTTCAAATGCTGACACACTGCTGTCAGAACTGTTAACCACACATTCAAAACAGAATAGATTTCAGTCTGGTGCCTATCAAACACTGCTGATTGCAATTTTAGCTGAAAGACTAAGTAGGTGTCTTATTTTAGACTAGTTAGTGAACATATATGGTATTTATATAGAGAAAGCTCAGAAAGACTTTTTTATATACAAACACCAAATAAGAATGAAACAATTATACACTGTACCGTTTGAGAGAAACAGGTAAAAGATCAAAGATACCAACATGTCCAGGTAAGATGTCTGAGGTTATGTACACAGTTATAAAAAAAGTGAAAAACACTATATCTTTACAATAGTAAAACTGTGTTCTTACTGTTTTTCAGAAAGTAATGGAGGTGAAAGCAATAGAAACACCACATTCATTTTTATTTAGAGATGATGAAGACATCCAATGTGATGAAGAAAACTTGCCACATGATGCTGGAGAGAGGCAGGATTAGTCACACTATTCTTTGGTACTGTTACGTATGTACCTTTAGTTTTTTTTCCCCAGTAATTCCATAAATTACTAGAGACAAAATACTTTATTGAAGAAAACTGCTGATTTTCATTGCTTCTTGTTTACCTTATGTAAAAATTGGTATGCTATACAATATATATTTTTTCCTTAAATAAACTATTGAGTAGTGTCAAGTCACTCAAATTGTTCAAACTGTAAAGATGAAAATGTTTGTAATTTGTGTATTGGTGTTTGATGCTAGTGTTTTTACCCTCAGTGTGTTCTGAGTGACAGTGTGTGTGTGTGTGTGTTATCTCAGTGAGGACTGTGTATAGTGTTTGGCTGCACTGAGCCTGTTTTGAGATGTGTGTTAAGAGTTGTGTTGCTTTGAATGAGTTTTGCAGGTGATGTGAACTGTTTAGCTCAGGTGACTCTTGGTAGTGCAGACTGTAGTTTGAGTTTTGCACATGTGACTCCAGTTGTGCCCACTGTTGTTTAGCAATCGGAAAAAACTGTAAGAAAGACACTTGGGTCTGGCTTTGCGCCGCGACAGGTGCAAGATAGGACCCACAGAGACACTGATAGATAGGTTCCTGAATCTCACTCAACACTTGGTCACAGTAAAAGGTTTTTATTCTACATCTGTGTTGTTGAGTTGTTGAAATATTTCATATCATCTGTGTCCAGACACACACAGTTTTCCTTATTCTTTCTCTCGGATGTTTCTGTCCCGGTATAAATAATAATCTTTCAGGTGAGTCACAGCCGAGGACACGTGAACTCTTGTTCTCCGAGGATTAAAACTTAGTCTGTTTTTGGATGGTTACCGTAGTTACCGTCCCAACGCTTGGCCTCCTCCATTCAGCCGCAGGATGGAGGGAAGAGAAGGAGGTCAGCTGGAGCTGTGCTGGGTTCTGGAGGGTGAAGTTAGGGAAAGAAGTGTCATTGTTCCTACCCTCTAACACACACACACACACACACACACACACACACACACACACACACACACACACACACACACACACACTCACTCACTATGTGTATATGTGTGTGTGTGTGTGTTCCCCTCCCTCATTAAATTAAGAGTCTCTTCAAATCAAAAGCCTTTTTAGTTTTGTGTAGTTTTAGATGTTTGAATCTGTTTCCTGTTCACGCTGAGAGATTAGCAGAGGAGTTACAGTTTGAACCGTCAACAGGATCCTTGTTCAGAGTCTCTGAAGCCTTTTGTCCTCTGAACTGTGAAGAAACGAGGGAGGGAGGAGAGAAACACAGAGACACGAGTTACACTCCAGTACGGAATAATAAAGGAATCTTTCATTGTTCACATCCTTCTGAAACGTGTTACGGTTTAAAGCTTCTCCATCGAGCTGTAGAAGAGTTTGATGAGCGTCACAAAGCTAAAAGCAGGCTTAATGAAGTCGTCATTTTTCAAGAAAAAAGTCATAATATTTCAAGAAAAAAAGTGGGAAACACTGATCGACATTTTTCACAATTTGCTGACATTTTAGAGAACAAACAATTAATCTGTTCATCCACACAATAAGCCACCGGGAAATTATCGTTAGTTACAGCTTACCCAATTAATTTGTAACCCCGGGCCTGATCTGATTATTAACGTGTGTTAACGGACTCTCTTTTCTGATTATTAATGTGTTTTAACAGACTCTCTTTTCTGATTATTAATGTGTTTTAACAGACTCTCTTTTCTGATTATTAACATGTTAACGGACTCTCTTTTCTGATTATTAACGCGTTAACAGACTGTCTTCTCTGATTATTAACATTTTTTAATAGACTCTCTTTCATGATTATTAACATGTTTTAACAGACTCTCTTTCATGATTATTAACATGTTTTAACAGACTCTCTTCTGTGATTATTAACGCCTATTAATGGACTCTCTTGTCTGATTTTTACCGCCTGTTAATGGACTCTCTTGTCTGATTTTTACCGCCTGTTAACGGACTCTCTTGTCTGATTTTTACCGCCTGTTAACGGACTTTCTTGTCTGATTATTAACGCCTGTTAATGGACTCTCTTGCAGCGACAGAGTCTGCAGACAGCGGCATCGGCGACGTGGACGACCTTCCGGTTCCTCAGCAGATCCGGATCAGCAACATTACCTGCGATTCATTTAAGATCAGCTGGGACGTCCCGGACAGCAGAGGCCGCGAGAGGATCACGCACTACTTCATCGACCTCAACAAGAAGGAGAACGAGAAGGAGAACAAGTTTAAACACAAGGTTGGTGCAAACAAACGTCAGCTCTTCTTTTCATGCTAGGTGTTTCTCAGAATCAGAATCAGAATCAGAATCAGAAAGGGTTTTATTGCCAAGTACGTTTTTTGACACATACAAGGAATTTGTTTTGGTGTTGCTGGTGCACATCACACATTCTCTAAATGTAATATTAAACAATATAAGTATAGGTAAACAATATAAGTATATGTACACAGTATGTATTAAATTAAAAATAAAGATAGAAATAAAATAAAATAGATAAATAAAGAGCAAAGAGCATTAGAGCAGAGAGAACAGTGGCATGAAGAGCCAGGTGGAGAGTCAGGGTGGTTTCCGGGCCTTGTTAATAAGGCTAGTGGCGGAGGGGGAAAAAAGCTGTTCATGTGGCGTGAGGTTTTGGTCCTGATGGACCTCAGCCTCCTGCCAGATGGGAGGGGGCTCAAAGAGTTTGTGTCCGGGGTGGGAGGGGTCAGCCACAATCTTTCCAGCACGCTTCAGAGTCCTGGTGGCGTAAAGGTCCTGGAGCGGCGGCAGATTGCAGCCAATCACCTTCTCAGCTGACCGAATGACACGCTGCAGTCTGCCCTTGTCCTTGGCAGTGGCAGCAGCGTACCAGATGGTGATGGAGGATGTGAGGATGGACTCAATGATGGCTGTGTAGAAGTGCACCATCATTGTCTTTGGCAGGTTGAATTTCTTCAGCTGCCGCAGGGAAGTACATCCTCTGTTGTGCTTTCTTGACGAGGGAGCTGATGTTCAGCTCCCACTTGACGTCCTGGGAGATGGTAGTTCCCAGGAAGCGGAAAGACTCCACAATGTTAATTGTGGAGCCACAGAGAGGTCATGGGGGGCAGGTGGGGCTGGGTTCTTCCTGAAGTCCACAACCATCTCCACTGTCTTTAGAGCGTTGAGATCTAAATTGTTTTGGTTGCACCACTTCACCAGGTGGTCAGCCTCCGACCTGTAAGCGGACTCGTCTCCATCAGAGATGAGTCCGATGAGAGAGGTGTCGATCCGCGAACTTCAGAAGCTTGACGGACTGATGACTGGAGGTGCAGTTGTTGGTGTAGAGGGAGAAGAGCAGAGGCGAAAGAACACAGCCCTGAGGGGATCCAGTGCTGATGGTCTGTGAGTTGGAGACGTGTTTCCCCAGCTTGACATGCTGCTTCCTGTCAGACAGAAAGTCAGTGATCCACCTGCAGGTGGAGTCAGGCACACCAAGCTGGGAGAGCTTCTCCTGGAGCAGAGCCGGGATGATGGTGTTGAAGGCAGAGCTGAAGTCCAAAAACAGGATCCTGGCGTAGGTTCCTGCAGAGTCCAGGTGCCGGAGGATGTAGTGGAGGGCCAGGTTGACTGCGTCATCTACAGACCTATTGGCTCTGTAGGCAAACTGCAGGGGGTCCAGGAGGGTGTCGGTAATGGCTTTTGAGGTGTGAAAGCACAAGGCGCTCAAAGGACTTCATAACCACAGAGGTCAGGGCGACAGGGTCTGAAGTCATTAAGTCCTGTGGTCCTTGGCTTCTTGGGGACAGGGATGATGGTTGAGGTCTTGAAGCAGGCTGGCACGTGACATGTCTCCAGTGAGGTGTTAAAAATGTCTGTGAACACTGGAGACAGCTGGTCAGCACAGTGCTTCAAGCATGATGGGGAGACAGCATCTGGTCCAGCAGCTTTCCTGGGATTCTGTCTCCTAAAGAGTCTGTTGACGTCCCTCTCGTGGATGGAGAGAGTCGTCACTGAGGTGGGTAGGGGGGTGGAGGTGGAGACCTTTAAGGAGGGCATTGGTGGGGGGGCCCAGGGCCCTGCTGAGGTGGGTGAGGTGGAGGTGATGCACAGTGGCTGTAGCTGTAGGGAGGTGTCGTGGGGGATGGTGTCAGGACTGACCTTTTGTCTTTCAAATCGACAGTAGAACTCGTTCAGGTCGTTGGCTAGGTGTCGGTCATCGAAGGAATGGGGGGTTTTAGGCTTGTAGTTGGTGATCTGCCTAAGTCCTTTCCAGACAGTTGCAGAGTCATTAGCTGAGAACTGGTTTTGGAGTTTCTCAGAGTATCGTCGTTTAGCCTCCTTCACCGCCTTGCTAAACTTGTACTTTGACTCTTTAAATCTGTCTTTGTCCCCACTCCTGAACGAGTCTTCCTTAGCCAGCCTTAACCTTCTGTGTTTGGCTGTGAACCAGGGTTTGTCATTGTTGTAACTCACCCTGGTGCATGATGGAACACAGCAGTCCTCACAGAAGCTGATGTATGACGTCACAGCCTCTGTGTACTCATCCAGACTGTTGGTAGCAGTCCTGAACACATCCCAGTCAGTAGAATCCAAACACGACTGGAGATCCTCCACAGCCTCACTGGTCCACTTCCTTGATGTCCTCACAACAGGTTTGCAGAGCTTTAGTTTCTGCCTGTAGGTGGGGATCAGGTGGACCATGACGTGGTCAGAGTGTCCCAGTGCAGCACGGGGGACGGCGTGATAAGAATCCCTGACTGTGGTGTAACAGTGATCCAGAATGTTCTCCTCTCTGGTCGGGCATTTAATATGCTGTCTATATTTAGGGAGTTCGTGAGTTCTGAGATCAGTGACTCATCACAGCCGGGGAAATCCACGGGGCAGTAGTTCTTCCAAATGTCTCTGTTTTAGGGGCTCTGAAACACCGCAGTTTTGTGGACACCAGGTGTAAACGTAACAAAATATGTTTTTAAGCCAAAACGCTGCAGTGTGGATGTAGGCCTAGAGGTCTGAAACTTCATACAAGTGTTATATATATGTGTCAAGATATAGAAGCATTGTGTAGCGTAAAGCATGTCTTAGTTATTGTTATTACAATATCATGCAAGGACCAAACAGATACGATAAGATATACTTTATTGTCCCCGAAGGGATATTTGTTTTGGACTCTGTCCGTTCCGCAGCTTTACAAAGACAACACCAAATACAGAAAATAAGCATCTCTCAACAAATACTCTCATGCAACACAAAACATGCTCTTATATACATTAGACAGGTACCTACAGTATATTGTAAGCACATTAACTCCTTCGTTCAGTGGTTGTCGGCTGCATTCTCGGCAATAAGTGTAGCACATGTAGTCCCTTGCACAATGAGATATTGCCCAACCCCAATAGCCTACGTATTGCACAAATGACACAATGCACTGACATAATGCACAACCCGAATAGCCTACATATTGCACAAATGACATAATGCACCAACATATTGCACAACCCCAATAGCTTACGTATTGCACAAATGACACAATGCACCGACATATTGCACAACACCAATAGCCTATGTATTTTACAAATGACACATTTCCACATAACCTTTGCAGTACACAATGACATATTGATCAATCCAACAGCCCACGAATTGCACCACTAACATATTGCATAACCCCAATAACCTACTTATTGCACGATGACATAGGTTTTGAACCATGTTTGGACTGACTGCAGTTCAGGTTGTGTTTCAGCCACATGCTAAACAAGCACAGGTTCAGAAACTGTATGAATTTAGGTTTCAAATGAAGCCTCATTGATGATTTTGGCCATGTAGTTATTCTCTTAAAAGCGAAGTGAAAATTAACAACAAATAGGGGTAGATGGAGGAAGCAATATAAATTTGACTTAAAGTCGTCTCTAAATCCACTTCAAACAAAACTTCATCCTGTAGAGTCCATTGCTAACCAGCTCCGTCTGAAAGAATATTTTCTCCTCTTCCTGCAACATGTTTGCTTGTGATGACAATTAAAAACTGTCCTTCTCCTCCTGCGGCGTCTTTGTCTATTAGGAAATCCCGACGAAGCTGGTGGCGAAGGCGGTTCCCCTGCCAATGACGGTGAGAGGTCATTGGTTCCTGAGTCCTCGCACAGAGTACACCGTGTCCGTCCAGACAGCCGCCAAACAGCCGGACGGAGACTACGCCGTTTCTCCGTGGAGCGAGATCATCGAGTTCTGCACTGCAGGTTGCTGTCCATGAACTCATCACGTCTTTACTACACTAGATCGCTGTGTTGTCACTGATTTTAGAGTAAAGGGTGGAGTTAGTTAGGTTAGGTTACTTTATTGGTACCCATAGGTAAACTAGTTTTACAGTCTAAGAGGCAGGACATCCTTAAACCTTTGTAGACCACAACATAACATACAACACACAATACATTAAAACATATAAAACAGGTAATGAAACGTAAAAGAGCTGGGGAGGATGAAGCGGTCAGTCCATAGTTGTGTATGGTTTCATGGGGCTGCGCTAAGCTAAATGCTAAATAGGGAAAGTTGCAGATTTTCAACCCTTTGAAGCGAGTCATCCAGTGGAGATTTGTGGCAGGTACCTCAAGATACTGGCACCATTCATCTGCATGTATGGCAGAACCCTTCCCTTAAGTTAGCAGCTAATGCTAGCAGTAGGTAGTTAGCTTGGTTGGCAGAACACTGAACACATTTCTGAAGACATTTCTAGGTGACCAAAATGTTCCAGTTAACTTTGCTGAAGTGTAAACACACAGTGAGAGCGTCAAAGGTTAAGATGAAAACAAGATGAGGTGTATTATAATGTCCACAGTGTTAGCATGGTTAGCATTGCTAAGCCTCTGTCTTGATTTGTCCTAAAGCATCCCCTGCTTTATCATCTGTTTTAAAGTAAATGGGACCATCATTTACAAAACGAACATCATGCTGTATTAAAGAAGACTTGAAACTAGCGATTGTTATAATTAACTTTTAAATCAAACCATCCTGTCTGAGTGAATAAGTGAATGTGTCTGCAGATTACTCGGCCGTCCACCTGAACCAGCTGCTGCAGAAAGCCGAGGCGATCGCCGGCAGGATGCTGCCGTTCACCGTCTTCTACAGAAACCAACAGAAGGAGTACTTCCATCAGGCCAGGTGTGTGTGTGAATGTCCTGTAATGTCTAGGGTTTGGTAATGTAGAGGGAATTATGTCTAAAATAAGGCCCTAAGGCGTGTCAAACCTGACTCTAATTTATTAATTCCCGAGCTTTCTTACATCTGACTTAAGTTTACCAGAACACAAGGAGCAATCTGAGATGAAGAGTTCATTTAAGCGAAGTTTACTGAGTCCAGCATAAGAGTTACAACACAGCTGTGGGTTCACAAACAGAGACTAAGTTTCCCCAGCAACAGACATCAAGTCAGAGCTTGGTCTACCAAGTTGTCCTCCGAAATGAGAGCTCCATCTATTCTCTCCCTCAAGCTTTTATCCTATCCTCACAGGGGGGTGTCTTCTTGTTTTTAGACAGAAACTGGTATCTTCACAGACACACATGCCAAGGTTGGGACCTCTCTTTGTGGTGCTACTTCCTTGTCTGTTCTCACAACACTCAAACAATGCACCTCTATGCCAAAAAAGCCTAAACTATTTATATGACTTAAGCTTAGCCTTTCTGTGCATCAGAGGTCACTCGGAGTACTTTTAACCACTTCCTGACTGACTACATGACTAACACAGCTCTTTTGTGACGAGCACATACACATATTTTGTTAATAAAATATTTCTACAGTACCAAAACTCCTAAACAACCGGTATCTACCGGACAGAACCACAACTCAGATGTTGGTGCCTCTTTTAGCTCTGAAACGGACGTTACAGGCAACAGTAGCTTTGCTGCACATGACGCTAGTTAACACTACACTTGGCTGCAGGTAATGTTAATGTTAACCTACCGTTACCTGGTAGCTGGCTTAAACACGGTTAAAATGCTGACAGTTAAACGCTCTAATGTGTGGCTGTATTTCATTTGAAAGGAATACAGCAGTCTGCAGCTAAAGACACAGGGGAGACTAGCTGACCTTTATGACACTGTCGGAGTTGTTGGAGAAACAACACCAACGGGAAACCCTTGTCAAACTCAAGCTGTTAAAAGTAAAATACCCTTCTGTCATCTAGTGGTGCTCCTTTTTGTCATTTTAACAGCAACTGATGTTCTTTAACCCTGCAAGGTCTAAGGGAATTTTAGAAACTTTTAGATTTACCTTTCAAAGGTATTTGTATATAACTGATCCTCATGTGTTCCATATTAAAATGTTCAGAGTAAACCCAACTTTATGAACAGGCACAATCTGTGAAAAGATGATTTGGCCCTAAAGCTACTCCTGAGTCAGTCCTAAAAGTTAATTTGCTTTTTGAAATTCTTTAAATCTCTTTTGAAAACCTGCAAAGAAATAGTTTTGGGGCTTGAAATGAGTTTACCAAAATTCATCGTTTGGACGCTCCCTCGCATCCTTCGTCCTCAAAGGGTTAATGTTGCGGACTGTTGTTTAGTGCTCTTCTTTTTTTATAATAAGTGCTACAATAGTTTGTTAACCCCAGTGTGTTAACCCTGCTGTGTGTTAACGGTGCTGTGTGCTGTCTCCAGCCCCTCTTATCGCTCCAGAGACGCTCAGTGCCGCCGCATGCTGCCGTTGGTGAAAGACAACAGCGGCAGCCACGGGTCACCCATCAGCGGGAAACTGCAGGGCGTCTTCTTTAGCTGCAACACAGAGTTCAACACAGGAAAACCCCCCCAGGACTCCCCGTATGGACCCTATCGCTTCCAGGTAATGTTGATGTCTGGTTCCTGGTTGTACATCGGTGTCCGAAAATAACTTTTCACTGCCAAAGTTGGCAGTTAGACGATAGATTAACATATTTCACATATTCCTTATTTCAGTTGGAATAAGCAAACAAACAATAAATGTCATAAAAAGGTGACAAAAACCTTGAAAACGGCAAGATAAACTTTAATTGTAATTTATTTATTTGAACAGGGAAAGTGCACAAAAAACATTAATAGATGTCTTGTGCCAGGTTGTCCCCCCCATAAACACACAGTAATTCAGCACATCAATTCACTGGTGGGAGCAAGTCTGCTTTGTTAACAACCAATGCCTTGCTAAGTGTGAGAATGAGTGCAAGTTAGTGCATAAAATTAGCTCTGTAGGAAGAGTATTCCACTGATTTATAGCCACAAAGGAGAATGATGTCATCCCAAATTCAGTTTTGCATTGTGGAAGACTACCTCGCCACCTTGTGGCTGATCTACGTAGTTACCCCTGTGGTTTATTGTAACATACATCACAACTTCTTTATGGAACAATTGACGTTGCTCCCCTTTGTGGTGTCTTTAGTTGCGATGCTGTGATGTTGTATGAAGAGGAATCCGCTGACACTGTTCATGATTCTAAAAGTTTATTTACATCAAATAATTCAGCATCAATTTACAAGCTTCTGCAGGAGCTCGGAGAGGACCGCAGTTTCCCAGTTCTCAAAATGGTCACTCTGTCTTTCTTTGTTTGAAGACCGTATATATACCGTATTTCCTCAAATAAAAACCAGGAGTCAATTAAAAGCCGGGCCTCTGATAGTGGCCGGGGGCGTGGTCAACACGGACAAATAAAGGCCGGCCTCAAATTAAGGCCGGGGAAAAAATAGTGTGGATAATCTCCTAAATGCCTTACATATAAGATTAAGTCAAAATAAAATTCAAGTTCATTGTACATTTCTACCAATTTAATTTAACAGATTCAACAATATAATTCACGCTGTTTTCCACACTTTGTTTTTCTGGATTATTGTCCTACCAGTATTTTAGTCAATGCGGCTGTATGTGTAACTCAGCCAAGTGTAGGGTGCAGTAACGTACAGGTGCCAGTAGATGGCAGTAGCTGTATGTGTAACTCAGCCAAGTGTAGGGTGCAGTAACGTACAGGTGCCAGCAGATGGCAGTAGCTGTATGTGTAACTCAGCCAGGTGTAGGTGCAGTAACGTACAGGTGCCAGTAGATGGCAGTAGCTACATTGGATGTAACACGGGGCTCATTTAGTGCTAGCAGAGAAAGACGGACTCTGGTGCTAGTGACGGACTTTTCAACAACAAAACGAAAAGAGTTTTAAAGTATGCGGAGGAAAACACGGGTGTAAAAGCTGCGGGACTTTTGGACATTGAGCCCAGTAGAATCAGATACTGGAAGAAACAGAAGGATGAGCCAATCAGATCAGCCAATCAGAGCAGAGCACGGCTAGCTAGCTGGAGGTGGGAGGAAACACGTTAGCCTGGAGCTAGAAACAAAGCTACCGGTAGCTAGCTACCGTCTGTAACGTTACTCAGATACTGGTGTCACTACTGTATGCTCTTATTGTAATCTACCAGTAATACTGTAGTACCTATATTTGAAATAAATACCCGGTACATATACAGGGTTTAAACTGACACAATGGTGGCATTTGATTAATTCTGACCCAAATTGCTTTGTCGCCCTTCTGGCTGTTGATGTATATGGTGATATTTTTGCAAATGTGAACGCTATGGTTTTTCATTTAAAACAGTTTATTTAAAATAATTATACTTATCAAACAGATGGAATTAGAAATAAAGGCCTGCCTCTAATAAAAGCCTGCTTCAAATACAAGCCTGGTCCCTTCTGCAGTTCAGGTAAACAAAGGCCCTGGCTTTTATTTGAGGAAATACGGTATATATCTATAATTTTTTATCATAGATGGGGGTTGGAACAATAGTTTGACCAATAGTATTGGCGCATGTCCAACAAAGACCTCTCTGTTTTGGGGACACCACCGATAACGCTTTCCAGATGTTTCCTGTGGAAGTGGGGTAAAGTTAATTTGGATATCTTTGTTACCAAAAGCTTAAGTACAAGTTATATAGTTCAGATAAAGCCTAAGTACAAGTTATAGGATGTTAAGATACTACACCTTTGCTTTTATTTCTGCACAGATCCAAGCCGATGTCCTCTTCAACCAGAACACCAATGTGTACTTTGGGGATTTCTACTGCATGTACACGTCATACCACTACGTGATCCTGGTGCTGGCGCCGGCCGGCTCGGACGGAGACGCCTTCTGCAGCGGCCGGCTGCCGGCGCTGGACAGATCCAACAACTGCTTCCTGCGCTGCAGCGAGGAGAGCGACGGCTCGCTGTCTTTCAGCCACGCGCAGGACGTCATCCTGGAGGTGATCTACACGGAGCCAGTGGATCTGTCTCTGGGGACGGTCGAAAAGATCAGCGGGCAGCAACTCCTGAGTCAGTCCACCGTCAACGCCAAGAAAGACCCCAGCTGCAAGATCTGCAACATCAGCGTAGGACGGTAGCCGCTTGTTTTGGTGCTTTTTCTCAATCTTTTTGATGCTTTTTCAAAGCTTTTTAACAGCTTTTTAACAGTGTTTTTTGTCCTTTTCCTTTTTTTTTATTTTGCGGCTTTTCCGACCCTTTTTTGTCGTTTTTTTTGTGTCGCTTTTTCCCAACGATTTTGGATGCTTTTCTGGTAATTGTTTTGCGCTTTTTCATTACTTTTTTTGACACTTTTTTGGCATATTTCATGTTCGTCTCACGCTTTCAGTGTTTTTTTGGTCCCTTTTTTGCGACTTTTCTGACCATTTTTTGTAGTTATTTTCGTTGCTTTTTTTTCGAACTTTTTTGGCGCTTTTCCGACACCTTTTGTTGTTGTTTTTTTTTTGCTTTTTCACAAAGTTTTTGGTCCTCTTCCGATGCTTTTTTGACGCTTTTTCATTGCCTTTTTTGGCACTTTTTGTCTTATTTTACGTCAGTCTGTTTCAATGCTTTTTTGGCATATTTTACATTGTTCTTTTCTCACGCTTTCAGCTATTTTTTGGGGGATGTTTTTGATGCTTTTCCGTTGTTTGAGAACGTTGCAGGAAAAAGTTTCAGCTGATAGGCTTTGTTATTAACCGCGTTCTGCTTTTATTTCAGCTATAATGTGACACATTATTTACCTGACAACTGTTTAAATGTTTCTGTACTCGGGAGGTGAAGTAACCACACTCTGTGTTTAAAAAGATAAAAGACTCTTATCTGTGTGTGTGTGTGTGTGTGTGTGTGTGTATGTGTGTGTGTATGTGTGTGTGAGTGTGTGTGTGAGACCGACATATGAAGTTTATAAATGTTTCACCTTTTTAAGGTTTCTGTCTTTTGTTTTGTTTTGGTGTCAGAAATGAGCTGAAGATTTGGGAGGGTTTGATTCATTCTGCAGTTAGAAACAAGTCGGTTAAGATAATATGACAAAAGTAATTTGTAACATAAGAAAGTAATTTGGGTAAAAATAAAAGTAAGGTAAAAAGAAAATTGTTTTTAAAGAAGCGGAAATGGAAATTTTTTGTTTAATAAAATTGTACTCAAATGAAGACAAATTTTTTTCTGGAATCAGGAATCATGTGAGTAATAATGGTAGCGTTCGATTATGGGATTTCCAAAATAAAGTTGAAATAATTTTATTTATATTTTATTTACTTCTAGTCATGTTTTTATTATAGCGAAAACTTTTGTTTTTGATGATATATTGGCTTCACCTTCTGTGCATCAAGAGGCCACCCGGAGTACTTTTAACCACTTCCTCAATTGACTGCACACTGCTCTTTTGCAACGAGCACATACACACATTTTCTTAATAAAATATTCCTACACTAGCTAGCTCGGTTAAAGCTTTCAAAACTCATCTAGTTGTAGTTTTACAATGTGTGACCCTGCAGTCTTTACATATTATGTCTTTAAAGTTGAGATGATTGTCTTCAGATGGGAGATGATGTCAGACTTTAGTTTTTTTCAAAGTTTTTGACACTTTGACGTTTGATGTCTTTGTCAGCACTTACTGCTTTTTTAACATTTTTGTCTATTTGCTTCTTTCCAACCTTTTTGTTGACACACACACACACACAGACATGATGGCAGATTTTCTTCGTTGTCTCAATCGTTTGGTGTAACTTTTTGTCGTTTTTCTGACTTTTTTAGTCATTCTTTTCAAAAAAATTTTGATGTTCTTGTTGCTTGTTAGACATACACCTTGCCTTTTCTTTTTGTCGTTTTTTTCCAACTTTTGTTCTTTTTTTATGTCATGCTAAGTCTGAAGCCTTAATAGTTAAATCTTCTAGTCTTGAGACTAAAAACTCAGAGAAATTATGACATGGTGTCTTTAGATGTGAGACAGCGTCCATTCTTGTGCTTCATTTCATAATTTTATTACATAACTTGAAGTAAATACTCAAAAAGAAAAAAACTAATTTATTTGCTCATTTTAAATATTTTATTCAGAGGACAATATCTCTGATAATATATATCTGATGAGGTAAATTCAGTGAACTGACCATTTAATCTTTGGTTCATCTGGTCCGTGAAGGTGCTCATCAGTTGGCTGAAGACAAAAAAAAGGAACAGGAAACAACATTTTAAGAGCAGAGAAACAGATGATAAGTTGCACATACGAGAAGAGACAGACTGTTGATATACGAGAAGAGACAGACGGTCTACTTGGACATGGATCCTCTGCTGATGGTGTTGCTGTTGCTATGGAGACCAGGTAGGACTCTGCTTTAATTATCAATCTGTGAAAGATGCAAAACATCAATGTTTAAATACTGAGTTAAAGTCACAGTGCAGCATTCAAAACCTCAGAATCAGAATACCAATTTAAAAGTCAGTCACTGACAGATCAAGCTAAAACAGGAACAATACTGTCATCTCGTACATAAGAAGTGAAATATAAAACTAAGATCAATATACGGAGGTAAACAAAGTGCAGTTACTCATAAGATAAAGTCTCCAACGTCATGTTCTAATACTTTAAACTCATGCAAACTTTTTAAAAACCTTTTGAAAAATGTCAACAATGTTTAGTCTTTAGGTTTGTTTAACTGAACATCAGAAAAGTTCACATTATAGCAAATATATGGAACTAAATAAAGTCAGACACACACACACACACACACACACACACACACACACACACACACACACACGCAAACACGCCCTGTGGTTTAGTGATTGCATCACACAGGATTTCTGGGTTTTGAAGTTGGCTGCTGTGGTGTAATAACTTTTTAAGAACTGGTCTGTAGGTTAACTCTGTTTGGACTTATTAAAGAACAGACAAAAAACTGATATATGTATTTTATTTAAATGTGCACATGAAATGTGTTACAAAATTTAAAGATACACAAATAGTTTATTACTGAGAGTGCTACTTCTCTTCCTTATTCTTATTCTTTATTTTATAAAGGTCAACACACATTAATTAACATTTCTATAAATGTGCCAGTGTTAGCCAGCCGGCTAATTTTCAACTGTAGTCCTTTGGCAAGATAATTTTAGAGCAGTGCAACAGGAAACAGCAAGACATTAGTTAAACAGGTTACACTATACAGACAGAAGTCAACAAGACACCATACAGACAGCTAGAGCAACAAATAAGCTTTCTCAATAAGCCATGCAGAGCTACAGGAAGCAGCAAGACATTAGCACAGTTACACATCAACAGTTTCCCCATTCAGTATAACAAACCATGCAAGCATCAAAACACAGCCAACAACACAGAGCCGAGCCATCTTCTGGCACGTTCAACCTTGCAAAGCAATAACAAGCAGTAATAAAAAGATGAAATAGGTTACATCACTCATGAGGGAGGCATTACACAGTGTTGTAAAATGGTGCTGCAGCTCCTTTAAGAGAGCTCGGTGTGTGTGTGTGTGTGTGTGTGTGTGTGTGTTTAACCCCCCACGTTATTCATTTTATAACATCGGCCCTGGAGTTAACGAGTCTCCCCTGGTTTTCTGATCACAGTCGGAAGCGAAGCAGTCAGGAAAGATTAACAACAGGTTAATAAAATGGTAAAATAGTTCAAATACAAGTTACTTTTTCATACATACCCAAGGAATGCAGAGCGGGCTATATTTGACACTAGGCAAGACATCAAACATCAAACATGTTAGCAGCAGGTCAGCAGTGATGACAACAATAATATAAAAGTACCAGGAGATTAAAAATGTTCACAAGTCTGACTTTCCAAGAGCCAGGCCTTGAGACTTTGTGTGAAGTTATGGTAGGTGGAGGAGTTTCTTGTTCCACTTATCAGAGGCTCTAAAGGAGCTTGCATACTGCTCCAACAAATGCCAACAAACACCAACAAACTCCAACAAACACACAGTTGGGTCAGTGTGGGCCGGCCGTCTGTGTTTGTTGGATTTGGAGTTGGTAGAGTCTGACATGTCCCGTCTGGTCTGGTGGAGTTGGTAGAGTCTGACATGTCCCGTCTGGTCTGGTGGAGTTGGTAGAGTCTGACATGTCCAGTCTGGTCTGGTGGAGTTGGAGAATGTCGGACCAATGGAGCTCATTTTCCAACAAGTGACAACATTCTAACAGCTCGAAATGCTGTGTCTAAAATGGGTGTTTTTTCTAGCAATTAGTGGAGTGACCACAATGAGTAATTCCTAAAAAGCTTGAGGAGCAAAATGGGCAAAATTCGCAAAAAGCTGGAGTATCTCCTGAGCAAAGTTCTTGACACAAATTAGGATAGACACCCTGTTTTGCATGTCGCGATATCCAAGGTTTACACCACAGTCTCCTCCTGGCTCGTCTTTATTGCCGTCTCTCCTGTTTATACAGAGCGAGAACAGGCTTAAGGGTTGTATCTTTTGCTTGCATCCAGCTTGTCATACAATGTAGTAGATGTGGGGTGATCATTGACTCCAAATATAATTTTGCTGCTGAACTTGTTAAGCAACTTCTTATATATTCTTATATATCCTATTTTGCAATGTTCAAAGTTCAGAGGTATAAAAATATTTAAAAAGTTTAAAAAGTTGTAATGAACCAAAGTTTTATTTTCAGATCTTGGTTTGAGCTTTGCATTTTATTTCGATCAGTCTTTTTTAATAAATGTGTTTGTGATATCTCACGTGGCTTTAATTTACAACTGAACATTTAGCCCACTTCGTAGCTCTGCTCCAATCAAAATGCTAGCCTCGTGAGACCGTCCTGATCTCGCGAGCTCCAGTTTTCCACTCGCAGATCAGTCTGGCATCTTGAGGCAGAGAAAATTTGGAGCCGTTAGTCAAGCGACCGGGCCAATCAGCGTTGGTTTTGAGGCGGGTTAGGTGGTGATAGACAGATGGTTTATCCAGTCAGCTAACCAGTATTTTCAGACAGCGGTCCGGGAACCTGAAAGGGTGCCTTTTATTCCTAAATTCTCGTTACACAAACGGCAAATATCCTTTACCGACATGTTGCCTGCTTGCTGAGCTAACGAGCTATGCTTTGCCTGCAGCAGCAGGGGCGGGCTTGTGGTTGTATTTTCATACGCTTCGTGGATCTGATTGGTTGATTTCGCACGTCTATCACCAACATAGGTGATAGACAGATGCTTCATCCAATCAGCTAACCAGTATTTTCACCCCTTTCCAAAAGTTCTCCAATGGAAAGTTCCCAGATGGATATGCCGAGCAAATGCGAAGCGATCCATCTGGCGGAGTCAGGTTATCAAAATGCTGCTTTATATTCATGTTTCTTTTCTGATTTTCTCTCCAGGACTCCGGGCTGAAGGAGGACATAACCCAACCGGTAAACAAAGAACATGAATATAAATGAAGTAGATGGATGGGTCTCTGACACCAGAGACTATATGACAGAGCGCCTTTAAGTTCGCCCCACCGGAGGAGAAAACAACTGTCCGCTCTCCGACACAAAAAACTGATCTTTTATGAAAACAAAAGTGGATAACAACAGGGTTTAAGCCTAACTGTGTCTGTATGTTAAGCTAACAAACGTTATGTCTGAAATATCATTAGCTTAGTGTCTCTCCATTCTCTCTGCTGATTCCTCATAAAAGCTCAGATTTTTCAGCTCGGCAGCTTATAAAAACTTAATTTCTGGGTTCTTTACATTATTGGTTTATATCAGCATACAGCAGCTTTTAGAAAATATTTATGTTGTTTGCTAGAAGACGGATCAAAGAGGAGGAAACCTTTCAAACAATACAAATTAACAGAGAGTGGAGAGTTGTACTCCCCTTCGGTGGCTTTTAGTGTATGACCCAATGCACTCTGTCTCTATCGTTCACGCCCTGTTTCTTACTAACACTTAATGTTTCTTTTAAACAAGGCAGAGTAGTTACAATCTTTCGCTGTGCTTAACCAAGTAGTTCTGACCTGAACGACGGTGAAGGACATTTGTGTTGTCATCTCTCAGGGATAAAACATCTGGTTTTATGCCGGATGCCATCGCTGCCAAGTAGGAGGTGTCTCACTGCTTTATCCACCTTATTCTTGGCCCCAAGATACGTGGAGTCTGCAAGAAAAAAAAAGAAAATCTACGGGTGTCTTCTGTTAGAGATTTTTGGGAATTATATGACGAAAAAGGGTTATATTTTGATAAAATATGCCCCGCTGTTGCTGAGCGTTAGATGAGAGGATCGATATCCTCGGGATAGAATAAGATGGATAGGAATATCATTGATGATGCTAATATTAGAAGTAGACTTAGCTAACATGGGTAAGTGATATATGACTATTTAATAACAGAAATATATAGCCAACTAACAAATAAAAGGAATGTATGTTTCTCTTGTCCATTCTGTTGCTCGGATATGATTGATGCTTTTACAACCAGTAAATTAATTTAATATATGATTGGGGATGTATCCTAAATTAATGTTAGAGCTGCCTTAGCTAAGTCTGACTAATTAATAAAAGAGATTTAAAGCAACTTTAGAGCAAACTAAAACCATACTTTACACTATAATAAAACACATTACTTTTGGCATGTTTAATAGAATGTGATCACATATAACATCATAAACAACTCCACGTCGCAGAACATTAACAATGTCAGTTCTTATTAATCCTAAATTGGCTAACATTACTTTGAATGAGAAACGTTAAACGGTTCGTGGCATAAGCACAGTCAGTGGGCATAAGGCGTTACACTGGATAGGCCAAAAATAGCAGGATGTTACCAAGGATGTATGAAGATTACTTACTGTTTGTCCCTGACAATTGCCTACCACTTCCAGCGTTCATTAGGAAATGTATGTGCAGATGGTACACAAGCGGCAAATAACTCCAAAGACCCGAACATGCCGCTGTAGTAAGCAGCATGTTCCCCCCGCCCCCCCCCCAGTGGATCGCTTAATGCCAGTGATTCATCAAATCATTAAAGGTGCCCTGCCACACACAACCATTTTATTTGTATTTTTTTAAATCTGTTAGGTCCATTTGTGTTTGTGTTATGTGGTGAATGTGAAAATGAACTGCTACGTCCTCTGTCCGGTCTAGCCACTGAAAGGAAATAAGCAGAGAAATCAGGCCAATTACAAAAGCTGGTCAGTCTGACGTGGTGTTGCCTGAGCTCATTACTATTCATGAGTCCGCCCAGTTGCGCTGGGTAAAGGATGCTGATAATCCAACCAATCAGAGTCAAGCAGCTTAGCTCATTGAATATTGATGCGAACTGGCACAAATCTTCCTGCAGGCTTTCTATACCATGCTAGAATGGCTTGAAACAAGGTAACCAAGGCATTTTTAGAAGAACTTCAGACATTACCACAAAGTAATGAAATACGTGTGACAGGGCACCTTCAAACAGTAGTAGCTAAAAGTACTGACTAAACAGCTGAAATGATTTGCTAAAAGTACTGACTAAACAGCTGAAATGATTTGATAAAAGTAATGGATAAAACGGCTGAAACTACAGTAGTATGATTACTGACCAATCACGGAACACCTTACATTTGAAATGTAAATTGTGACTTGATGAAGGGGCTCATGAGTTCATCTGACAGGGCTGTGGCGGTACCTCAGATTAGATAGGTTAGGAACCACTGCTTTTTGCCACTGTACTGAGCAACATACCACTCAGGGATCGGCAAATGCCACAGTACTGCTATTGCCACTTTGCAATCTTGGCGCTACTGTAAACATTAACATGTTAGCATTGGGATTATAATCATGTAAGCATGTGAACACTGTATCATACAGAGCTGCTATCATGGCTGTTAGTCTTACAGCACCAAAGATTCTCTATACCTACAGATAGCGCATTAGTAGCAAACGGTATGAAACGGTCATCAGTATCAAGTATCTTGGGCTCTTGTTTGCGAGTGAGGGAACAATAGAGCGGGAGATTGGTTGGAGAATTGGCGCAGCAGGGACGGTATTACAGTCGATTTATCACACCGTTGTGACGAAAAGAGAGCTGAGCCAGAAGACAAAGCTCTCTATCTAACCGTCAGTTTTCGTTCCTACCCTCACCTATAGTCATGAAGGCTGGATCATGACCAAAAGAACAAGATCCAATGTACAAGTGGCCGAAAAGGGTTTCCTCAGGAGGGTGGCTGGTGTCTCCTTTAGAGATAGGGTGAGAAGCTCAGTCATCTGTGAGAAGCTCGGAGTAGAGCCGCTGCTCCTTCGCGTCGAAAGGAACAAGTTCCAAACAAGTTCTTTTGGACATCTGGTAAGGATGCCCCCTGGGCTTCTCCCTAGGGAGGTGTTTCAGGTACGTCCAGCTGGGAGGAGGCCTCGGGGAAGACCCAGGACTAGGTGGAGGGACGTCCAGCTGGGAGGAGGCCTCGGGGAAGAAACAGGACTAGGTGGACGGATGTCCAGCTGGGAGGAGGCCTCGGGAAAGACCCAGGACTAGGTGGAGGCACGTTCAGCTGGGAGGAGGCCTCGAGGAAGACCCAGGACTAGGTGGAGGGACGTCAAGCTGGGAGGAGGCCTCGGGGAAGACCCAGGACTAGGTGGATGGACGTCCAGCTGATAGGAGGCCTCGGGAAAGACCCAGGACTAGGTGGAGGGACGTCCAGCTTGGAGGAGGCCTCAGGAAAGACACAGGACTAGGTGGAGGCACGTCCAGCTGGGAGGAGGCCTCAGGGAAGACCCAGGACTAGGTGGACGGACGTCCAGCTGATAGGAGGCCTCGGGAAAGACCCAGGACTAGGTGGAAGCACGTCCAGCTAGGAGGAGGCCTCAAGGAAGAAACAGGACCAAGTGGAGGGACGTCCAGCTGGGAGGAGGCCTCGGGGAAGACCCAGGACTAGGTGGAGGGATGTCCAGCTGATAGGAGGCCTCGGTACAGACCCAGGACTAGGTGGATGGATGTCAAGCTTTGAGGAGGCCTCTGGAAAGACCCAGGACTAGGTGGAGGCACGTCCAGCTGGGAGGAGGCCTCGGGAAAGACCCAGGACTAGCTGGAGGCACGTCCAGCTGGGAGGAGGCCTCGAGGAAGAAACAGGACTAGGTGGAGGGACGTCCAGCTGGGAGGAGGCCTCGAGGAAGAAACAGGACTAGGTGGAGGGATGTCCAGCTGGGAGGAGGCCTCGGGGAAGACCCAGGACTAGGTGGAGGGACGTCCAGCTGATAGGAGGCCTTGGGAAAGACCCAGGACTAGGTGGAGAGATGTCCAGCTGGGAGGAGGCCTCGGGAAAGACCCAGGTTTAGGTGGAGGCACGTCCAGCTGGGAGGAGGCCTCGGGGAAGAAACAGGACTAGGGTGACGGACGTCCAGCTGGGAGGAGGCCTCGGGAAAGACCCAGGACTAGGTGGAGGCACGTTCAGCTGGGAGGAGGCCTCGAGGAAGAAACAGGACTAGGTGGAGGGACGTCCAGCTGGGAGGAGGTCTTGGGGAAGACCCAGGACTAGGTGGAGGGACGTCCATCTGGGAGGAGGCCTCGGGGAAGACCCAGGACTAGGTAGAGGCACGTCCAGCTGGGACGAGGTCTCGGGGAAGACCCAGGACTAGGTGGAGGGACGTCCAGCTGGGAGGAAGTCTCGGGGAGGATCCCAGGACTAGGTAGAGGGACATCCAGCTAGGACCCAACCCCTGATAAGCGGACAAAGATGGATGGATAGTAGGAAATGGTCTACGCTTTCTGTCTCCTAAATTGCCCGTGGCCTTCTTTGAAAATGTAGTGAACATCGCATGAATGGATGAAAAGTTATATTTGTATAATTTGTTATTTTCTTTTGTTTTTTCAGGAAACTTTGCATATCGTATCCCACAATCCTCTGTTTTCTTCCAGGTTCTCAGGAGTGTGAAACCACAGCCAAGGCTGACATCGTGCTGTTGGTGGATGGCTCCGGGAGCATCCGCCGTTCAGACTTTGAAACCATGAAGACCTTTCTCGCTGGAATGGTCAGCAATTTCAACATTGGCCCAGACCGAGTCCAGATTGGTAATATTTTAATAACTACTATTCATACTACCACTCTAAGGACTATGTTTGTATTAATATTATTAATATAAGAGCAAATTCCTCATATACAGCTCGTTGGACTTTTATTGCAGGTTATTCCTGGGTCTACATTGGCACATAAAGGCACTCTTATTCTTCTATTTCTTTCAACATTATAGCAGATTTCCAGGGTTGAGCGGTCAGGGTTATGGCTCATCACATATGATAATTAAGTTGTTTGGTCCATCTGTATATTTGTACAGTTTGTGTGAGACAGTGCACATTTTTCTTTAATTACAGCAATTTTCTCACTGAAATTGAAATTTCACATCATTGTAACTTCCTAAAAAATGCTTTATTATTATTAGGGCCCGAGCACTGAAAGTGCAAGGACTTATTGTTTTTGTAAGGATTATTATTTTTCCGAGTCCATCATCGCATTTTTGAGGGGGTTAGAATGCACGAAAACTCACAAAACTTTGCACACGTCAGAACTGGTGAAAATTGCAAAGTTCTGTAGTGATTGGACTCGGGCGTTATAGCACCCACTAACGTGCGCCTTAATCTGGAAAAAAGTAATACGTTTTCCAAATTTCGAGGGAACATAGGTCTCATCTTCAAGTCCATGGAGCTACAGACGTGCTCAAATTTGTTGGTACCCTTACAGCTCATTGAAATAATGCTTCATTCCTCCTGAAAAGTGATGAAATTGAAAGCTATTTTATCATGTATACTTGCATGCCTTTGGTATGTCATAGAATAAAGCAAAGAAGCTGTGAAAAGAGATGAATTATTGCTTATTCTACAAAGATATTCTAAAATGGCCTGGACACATTTGTTGGTACCCCTTAGAAAAGATAATAAATAACTGGATTATTGTGATATTTCAAACTAATTAGTTTCTTTCAATTGGTATCACACATGTCTCCAATCTTGTCATCAGTCATTCAGCCTATTTAAATGGTATCATTGTGTGCACCACACTGAACATGGACCAGAGAAAGCAAAGGAGAGAGTTGTCTGAGGAGATCAGAAAGAAAATAATAGACAAGCATGGTAAAGGTAAAGGCTACAAGACCATCTCCAAGCAGCTTGATGTTCCTGTGACAACAGTTGCAAATATTATTAAGAAGTTTAAGGTCCATGGAACTGTAGCCAACCTCCCTGGGCGCGGCCGCAAGAGGAAAATCGACCCCAGATTGAACAGAAGGATAGTGCGAATGGTAGAAAAAGAACCAAGGATAACTGCCAAAGAGATGCAAGCTGAACTCCAAGGTGAAGGTACGTCAGTTTCTGATCGCACCATCCGTCGCTTCTTGAGCGAAAGTGGGCTCCATGGAAGAAGACCCAGGAGGACTCCACTATTGAAAGAAAAACATAAAAAAGCCAGACTGGAATTTGCTAAAATGCATATTAACAAGCCACAATCCTTCTGGGAGAATGTCCTTTGGACAGATGAGTCAAAACTGGAGCTTTTTGGCAAGTCACATCAGCTCTATGTTCACAGACGAAAAAATGAAGCTTTCAAAGAAAAGAACACCATACCTACAGTGAAACATGGAGGAGGCTCGGTTATGATTTGGGGCTGCTTTGCTGCGCCTGGCACAGGGTGCCTTGAATCCGTGCAGGGCACAATGAAATCTCAAGACTATCAAGGCATTCTGGAGCGAAACGTACTGGCCAGTGTCAGAACGCTCGGTCTCAGTCGCAGGTCATGGGTCCTCCAACAGGATAATGACCCAAAACACACAGCTAAAAGCACCCAAGAATGGATAAGAACAAAACATTGGACTATTCTGAAGTGGCCTTCTATGAGTCCTGATCTGAATCCTATTGAACATCTATGGAAAGAGCTGAAACTTGCCGTCTGGAGAAGGAACCCATCAAACCTGAGACAGCTGGAGCAGTTTGCTCAGGAAGAGTGGGCCAAACTACCTGTTAACAGGTGCAGAAGTCTCATTGAGAGCTACAGAAAACGTTTGATTGCAGTGATTGCCTCTAAAGGTTGTGCAACAAAATATTAGATTAGCAGTCCCATCATTTTTGTCCATGCCATTTTCCTTTGTTTTCTTATTTACAATATTATGTTGAATAAAAAATCAAAAGCAAAGTCTAATTTCTATTAAATATGTAATAAACAATGGTGGATGCCAATTACTTTTGTCAGTTTCAAGTTATTTCAGAGAAAATTGTGCATTCTTCATTTTTTGTGGAGGGGTACCAACAAATTTGAGCACGTCTGTATTTTTAGAAAAAATGATGTAATTCTAAAATTTCCTAACGTTACCAGGGACAGCATCATAGCTCTGCTCGGGGTCCTGCACGTCCCACAATGTTTCATTGTTCTACAGAGAGAAGACGATAACTAATACAGCTCCATTGAATAAGGCCTCACTGAGCCTAGCTACATGATTCCCATGGCAAATTAGCTCAGTAACGTAGCTGCAAGTTTTAGATAACGTTAAATGCTAACTTAAACAGCTTTACTAGCTAGCCTAGCTAGCTAGTAACTTAACACAACGAAACAACAAACATCTAGTAACCATGCTTTTAACGTAGATCACAGACAATATATATGATCAATACTTACACTTTATTAATCTTGTAGGAGTCTGCTGTGTGGAGTGGTTTGTGTGTCCTCCAAAGTTTAACGTTAGCTCAGCTGCAATGAAACGTCAGGGGGCAGGCAGGCACTGAGCTATCACTCAAACTCACTCCGAAAACTCATTAGCCAATGGGGACGCACCCCTGTAAGACCCGCCCATGCGACAAAGATTCCGCAAGCGCAAACGAGAAAACTGGGAGCAAAACTGCAAACGTGATGGAGAGAGCAAAAGACTGATCATTGAGAAAGAAGCAGAGGGAACTGTAAACAAAACGATATAATATCAAACAAATAAAATACCAATAGTTTATGACTACACAAATGTTTTGTTTCAAAGTTTTAAGTTTTACCTTTGAGGTGACAATTTTTTTGCTTGAGTTAGTGTTTTTTGTTTGATACTTGAGAAGTTTTGCTTGGAATTAAAGTCACAAAACTAATCCCATAGAAGTCCGCCATTTTGAATTGAAAGTTCGAAATTAGTGCGATTTTGGCCATTTCCACATGTCGTACTTTAACGAACTCCTCCTAGAGATTTCATCCGATCAACTTCAAACTCGGTCTGTGCCATCTTAAGACGTTAAAGATGAAAAGTTGTTAAAAGAAAAACGTTTCGTTTTAGGACATGGCCGTGGTGGAGCAGCCATTTTGTGCATTTCGCCATCGAAACTAGCCTCGTGAGACCGTCCTGATCTCGCGAGCTCCAGTTTTCCATTCGCAGATCAGTCTGGCATCTTGAGGCAGAGAAAATTTGGAGCCATTAGCCTCCGTGTTGGTTTTGAGGCGGGTTAGGTGGTGATAGACAGATGGTTTATCCAATCAGCTAACCAGTATTTTCAGACAGCGGTCCGGGAACCTGAAATGGTGCCTTTTATTCCTAAATTCTCGTTACACAAACGGCAAATATCCTTTACCAACATGTTGCCTGCTTGCTGAGCTAACGAGCTATGCTTTGCCTGCAGCAGCAGGGGCGGGCTTGTGGTTGTATTTTTATACGCTTCGTGGATCTGATTGGTTGATTTGGCCCGTCTATCACCAACATAGGTGATAGACAGATGCTTCATCCAATCAGCTAACCAGTATTTTCACCCCTTTCCAAAAGTTCTCCAACGGAAAGTTCCCAGATGGATATGCCGAGCAAATGCAAAGCGATCCATCTGGCGGAGTCAGGTTACATCGAAACAGGAAGTGGGTGTAACTTGAGTGTACATTTTCCAACTGGCTCGAAACTTTTCAGGATTCATAAGAGTCCAACCTTGAGGACATCTAAAGACAGATATTTACTCAAAGTCATAGCGCCCCCTAGTGGCAATAGGAAGTAGGACCAAAACTATACGTGCAACTATACGTCATTTAACAAACTACTCTGATAGATTTCATCCGATCAACTTCAAATTCGGTATGTGTCATCTAAAGACCTCAGCAATCAAAAGCATATACTAAGATACTGAGCCACCCCCTATACTTTAACCACACCCATGTACTCAGGCCACGCCCCATTTCGTAACACAACCATTAATGGTAGAGTCTTGTGTGAGGTATCATTGAACTCAGCAGAGTTTTTTTATTGGTAAAGGTTTGCCCCGACCCCTATGCTGTAGCCATGCCCCCTTTCATAACTGGTGACCTTTTAAGGTAGAGTCTTATGTGAGGTATCAATGAACTCAGCCGAGACTTCCTTTTTTATTGGTAAAGGTTTGCCCTGCCCCCTATGCTTTGGCCACGCCCCCTTTCACAGCTAATGAACTGTATGATGTAGAATCTTGTGTGAGGTATCATTGAACTCAGCGGGGAGTTCCCTTTTCATTGGTGATGATTTGTAGTGTCTGAGTGCCGCGCAAATTCACGTTCACAAGGAGCGACGTCTGCCAGTAACCCCGACGCGCGCAGAGGCGCGAGGGCCCGTCCATCGCTGCTTCAGCTTTAATTGTTATTATTATTACTATAAAATAAAAAATTGAATCAGCATTTTACACATTGTAAATGTTCATTCCTGCAGGTCTGGTTCAGTACAGTAGTAACCCAAGGACCGAGTGGCACCTGAACACCCACCAGACAAAATATTCCCTGCTGAAGGCCATCCCCAATCTGGTACAGCTACAATCACAAACCTTCACAGGTGATTTAACAGTCTGTTGTCCAATTCACACACGGTGTGAGGGACTGTGAGATAAAAGGCACCTTATGGATCTAGTATTGCAATGGGAGTCAAATATATTTACTTTTGTATTTAGGTCCATCAATTCAGTTTTTACTTTTAGGTACACCTGGAATAACTCCCTTAACTTCTCTCTGTGCCTTTTGTCCCATCTTCATCACTGTTATACAGGACTGGCTCTGAACTATGTCCTTCAAAACAACTTTAAACCCAATGTGGGAATGCGAGCAGACTCCAAAAAGATTGTTGTCTTGATCACTGATGGAGAGGCCAATGACAACACACTCCTCCCCTCACAGAAACTGCAGGACGCCGGCATTGAGATCTACGCTATTGGTGATTTCATTGCAGTTTAAATAGCAAGAAAGTCATAGAATAAGCTCTGAAATTCTCTGAAACTACAAAACTTTACCACAAATAAAATAATTGACATCAATATGAATTGAAAATGGTATTTCAAGTTTGTCACAATGAAAACCTTTGGAGCTTGTCCCTTTTAGATATAAAAATTACTACATTTGTCGATTATATCAGTTAATGTTATTAAAAGAAGTCACCATATTTTGAGTCTTTGCAAATAGCTTTCAATAGTGAACTAAACTGAATTAAAACCAACAGCTGCCCAAAAGGCAAATAGTCGAGCCAAAGATGTGGGGTTTGCTTCAGCACAGGGGGTCTCAACTGGTCTCACCCTGTGACCCACATTTTCCCATGGTCATTAAGTCTCGCCCCACTTTTATAGAATTTAAACCAAGCAAATTAATGTTAATCAAATGATGGTTACCATGGCTCTGACAATGGAAAACAACCAGTATAGTCTGTGATAGGTTTATTTTAGCAATAAGGAAACCATTATTACATGTCAAGTAAATAGTTTTGTTTGTTTTTATCTCAGGTGTGATGAATGCTAAAAGGAAGGAGCTAAGTGACATTGCCTCCGATCCTCAAGAAATTCACTTGTACTATGTCAGAGACTTCTCATCCCTCCGGGGCATTGCCGACGACCTCACCATCAACATCTGTAATAGCTTAGGTAGGAAAACAGTCCACCATAATTAAACAATACATGTTCACATCATATTGATCCACCTGTATCAGAATCAATCGCAAGATATCAAGGTAGGTTTCAAAAGCAGTGCAGTCTCTCACTGTCAAATCTATGTATGGAGTAAAGTCTGGCTAAACCACAGATACATTCTGGGATAGGAGGTGGTTAAACCTTATTTGCTCTTACCACTGTATCTCCGTGTGTACTTCATTTACAGCAATCCCATCAATCGGTCCCAAAACATCCCAGTTAGAGAGGAAATGACCTAAACATATTCTTTGTAAATCTTTACAATAATTTCCCATTCAAAGTTTCTTCAAAACTTGACATTTTTAGCAAATAGTTTTCTAATTTGAAGGTTGTTAATTCCCAAAGCAAAGGGATTTTGAGAACGGCAACACATAGAGAGCAGAAGGTGAGGGATGGCTAACAGACAATTATCCTGGAAATGTATTTCGATTGATCCAGACTAAAAGCTCTAAAAATGTTTTGGATTCTTACAGTTAGATACTTTGTCTTTCAAGGAGTTCTAAGTTCCTTTATAGGGATTTGCCGGTGAAGCTTCTGCCGCCAACGTTTCTCCTGAGGGCCTCCTCCATCAGGTCTTCCCAGGGGAAGAAAGGCAAGAGATGAACGTGATGGGGTTTGACTAATTGATAACCACAGCAGAACTGGTATCAGCAGACCAGCTTCTTTAAAGTTTGAGAGAGAAAGAATGGAACATGAACTATGGATACATGTAAAATACTTAAAAGCAGCAGGAGTGTATCGAGATATAGTTATCAAACACATAATTTAGTTTTTCTATACTGCACAAGTTACCAGAAGATCTAAGGTTTGCCTAGGCTACACGTCCTTTTGAGGTCACTGATGTTTTTATTCTTTATCATGCATTGCTGTGATTCTTCTTGCTACCACAAGATGGTGCAAAAGTCAGAAATGTTCAAAACATATAGCTATTTTAATAATCTTTTACACATTGTGTATCAATGTATGAATGTGCTCTTTCCCTCCCTTAGTGTTTGTCAGGCTGGTGAATGGGACCAGTCTGTGCTCAGGCAGACTGGAGGTGAAGACTAACCAGTCTACCCAGCGCTGGTCCTCAGTGTGTGAAGATGACTTTGAACAGCAGGATGCAGAGGTGGTCTGTGGGGCTCCTTCAGTCCTCCAGGGGCTGCTCTATGGAGAAGTGGAGGCTCCAATGAGGACCAAAGAGTTCCAGTGTGGAGGCAACGAGTCTGCTCTCCTGAACTGTAGAAGCTCAGATAGAAACACCTGCTCATCTGGAAAAGCTGTTGGACTCACCTGCTCAGGTAGAAGAGGAGCTGCAGCTTTGATTTGGTTCATTTCTGTTGAATGAAACTCAATTTATCCTTTTGCTGATGACTCTCTTGTTTCTGTTAGATCCTGTCAGGTTGGTGGGAGGATGGAGTCGCTGTACTGGAACACTGGAGGTGAAACAGGGAGACTGGAGACCAGTAGATGGCTCTGACCAGACCTGGGAATCAGCATCTGTTTACTGTAGAAAGCTGAGCTGTAGCTCTCCTCTTTCAGTAGGAAGGAGAGATGACTCCTCCAACAGATCTGCATGGAAGATCAACTCCGACTGTGTTCTGTCCGGATCTGGTCTGAGGGAGTGTGTAACCCCATTGTCTTGGTCTTCTTCCGTCCTGGAGCTCACCTGTTTACGTAAGTCTATCAGTGACATCATCTTTTTTTTAATTTTGTGGGCATTTTAGCCTTTAATAGACAGGGCAGCTGAAGACAGGAAAGGGGGGAGAGAGAGGGGGAAGACATGCAGCAAATGGCCGCAGGTCAGACTCTCTGACCCTGACACTGCATGAAAAGTGAGATTTCTGTCCCCGTAAACGCCTGTAAACGCCCGGAAATCCCCCTAATTTTCGGCAGTTATCGACAATTTACAGGCTGCGAACGTCACGTTCGTCTGTGCCACATATTGTTGGAAACGAACCATGACGTATGTGGAGAGCCCCCGCGGAGGTGTTAATGGATCTAATTAGAATATGAATAGACGCCTGGCCAGAGAACGTCTGGCCTGGCTGGAATTTCCTCACTCACTATTGGATGAAACCACTACTTTTAAACAAGAAAAACATCTCGTGATTGGTTGACAGGTCTGTCATGGGTTAGGCTATTGGTCAACCTGGGCCATTATTATAATAATAATAATAATATAAATAAAAATATATATTTATTTATGTATTATATATATATTTATTTCATATATGCTAAGTTGTATATTCATGTCATGGTTATCCTAACTAAAATGATTTGCCAGGAACGTGCTGTTTATTCAAAGATAGAGCTTTATTGACACAAAACACAAACGCAATCAGAAAAAAAACTGCGTACAAAGCATCGGAGACATACAGCACACACAACAAATATCCCTCGCTCACGAGAAGCAGCACCGTCAAGCCCTCGCGGCCGCCTCGGAGCTGTAGGTAACCGGCAGCATTCGGTCCATTTAGCAGACGTCTGTGGTGCGTTGTCCGGTTGTATGGTGGCGCACTTCCAAATGTCCACCTCAGGCGCAGCCAGCACACTCTGTCTCGCTTCCAGCAGCTGTAAAATCAATCAATAAAGATAATCAGTACTGCGTGATATACCGCTTATGGACACAACACATCTATGAATGCACCTGAAAAATATTCACATTAACCAAACGGATTTAATCTTACCCTCTTTTCTTCTCTGCCTGCTTCTGCCCGCGATGCCACATCTGGTTGTTTCTACCTGAAGCTCCTGCGTGCTGTCTCGTAGTTTACAGGCAGCTGGAAAACAATGAAATGAGAGTGGTATGAATAAAAAACATAAGTCACAGTAAAATTAAACAAGGAAAGATGAAAAACTAAAAATTACTTACACACAATGGCGTAATTATCAGCGTCATGTTAATCTGGACTTGCAGACAGCTGCGAGCAAATATAGGTCACAGCCTCGTTATGAGGTGAGGTTAGTCTGTAAAAAAAATGTTTAAGATCGGCATCTATTAACGTATCTATGTCCTTATACAGAAGAAGTAATGCAATTCATTTAATGAAAGCATATTCTTTAAATCTTACCCTTGCTCCGGTTCGTAGCGCCTGCTACAGTTTATCTCAGAGTTGTGAAGACAGCGACTGCTTTCTGGAAATTACGAGACAAAAAAAATGCACTTTTATAAACAACTCACCCGCTCAGCTCTGTAATGAATGGCGCTGAAAGCAGCCAGGTTGCCCAGACACACAGCTCTGTGCTACTCGCGTTTAAACTTGGTGTGGTTTAAAACATTACTGCCAAGTCTAAGTAGCCTGTTTAACATCCAAATACAGTCATTGTACGATCAAGAGTTAATAAACAGTACAGACTAGCTCGCCGTTTCATTAATAATCATATACTTACGTTGATTTCTTCTTTTCTGTGAGCGCATCTTTGGGCCACGGAGGTGATATGGAGAGAGAACAAACCGCTCCAAACGTCTTGAACAACTCCTGTGTGTTTCCAAGTGAAGTTTGACAGAGTGTACAGATAACTAACCAGTTGGCCTGAAATATTCCCATATTTCGGCAGTTTTTGCTCTAACTCTCAGACTCATCTCCCGCCGCTATTTTCAAATGGAAGCAGTGAGGGCGGGGGTAGGGGGGGCGGCAGAGTGATAGAGAAACAAAGAGGAGCAGATTAACCAGCAGGGCGCGAACAGCGCACATACTGGTGTGGAGGTGAATTACAGTGAGTTATAATGGATTGCTGGGAAAGCTTAATAACTATAGGACAATTGAAGTCTAGATTATGAGGCCATTTCAGCAGAGCCAACAGCTTCATATGCCATGGACATGTGAATATAGTGCTGAATTTGCCAGTATTTTAAGAAGATAAATGGTTTGGACCTTGGCATGCAATGACAAACCTGATATGCTTTATGTGAAGCCCAGTGTTTTGGTGTCAGCAGAAAGACTTCTCTTAGAAAACTGTCCAGTGGAGCCTCTGTCTCCATTCCACCAGACAATGTTGGATGAGCAAGACCAAAGAAAGGTCACTGTAGTCATGTCACTATGCACAGTGGTTGAGCTATGAGCATGGAATGCACATTTTACCTTTGTGGCAAAGCCTGATTAAAATTAATTGTTAAAATAAATTATTTTGTGTATCTTTTTTACATAACATTAGTAATTACTAATGACATACACTGTAATTAATCTAGCATACTTTCATTAAATAAATCAATTCAAGCTAAAATTGAAGAGTCTACAATTAGGCTATACTGAGTCTGATCTATTTTAAGAGATTTTCTTAAAATTAAGTTAATACCTTTTAGAAAAATGTCACCTGGGGTAAAACTCCCCCTGCTACCATGATTTGCATTTGTATAGCTCACAGCATTTTCATTTACATGTGAAAGCCTCACCTAGAATTAGAGGGAGGGGGGGTCATGGGGGGACAACTGCCAAGCAAGGCCCACGTCAATTTCCGACAATTCCCGGCAGTTTTCGGTGTTACCTGTAAATTGCCGTGTACAGCCGTAAACCTGAAGTTCCACGACAATCTACAGTGCCGCATACTGACGAAAATCCCACTTTTCATGCAGTGTGAGCCGCTGCGTCTGCATATGGGCAGGGGCGTAGCACAAACTTCTGGGCCCTGTAGAAAGGCATTTTCTATGGCCCCCTCCCCGCATCCACAGATATTCATTCTAGCATCTTTTTGGGCCCTCCTCACCTGAGGACCCTGGGCACTCAGTCCCTGTGGGGGGGGATCTGCATTTTTAACCAGTGTTGTCTTCCTGTCGACCATTAACTTGTTGTCCTTCCAGGTCAAAATTCAAAAGTAACTTTTTTTGGCGCTTTTCCTGACAGTTTTGTTGCTATTTTTGCCAATTATGTCACTTTTTTCAACGCTTTTTTTATTCATGGTCAACAAACCCTAATTTAAATGATATACCACATTTTTTAATTAAAAGAAGCAGAAATTATGATGACTTATAGTTAGGATCAGAGGATGTGAAGTGAATCACAGACTGGTTTATGTCAAAGTTTAGTCAGAATACTGTTTTAAAACCATTTAAAATCATTTTTCAAATGCTATGAAATTGAATAAAACACCCAAAATTCAATAGACATAATCATAAATTTTACCTCTGAAGAATGTTGTATATGTTCCATACAACATGCGTGCATCCAAGTTATTTTTTGGGCAATTTAGTTGTAAGAAACCCATATTTCTGATATAAAAATCTTTGAAAACAAGTCAGCAAAGCAAAGCAACCTGCTGTGGTTCAATGTGACGATGTTGATTGTTAAAACTCAACCAGACAGGCATTCAGGAGAGAATCGGTCAAAGTGATTTTCTTGGATTTAACATCACTAAAGTTTATGGTTAATGGGAGCTGTTGTACTGATGTGATCTAATGTTGTGAATGGGTTTTATCAGATCCAGCAGCTGTTATCATCAGACTGGTCGTCCTGCCGCTGACTCTGCTGTTGTCCACCATTGTCATCTATTTCATCATGAAGGTACCGTACACGTCTCGTTTGATTAGAGGACTGGTTGAAATGAAGTTTGTGTTTATTGAACTTAAAGGGGTGATAGAATGCGAAACCGATTTTACCCTGTCATAGTTGATTTCTCGCATAAAAAAGTCTCAGAAGTGAATTTAGTAACGAAACATTGCAGCGTCTGAAATATGAGACCTGCTGTCTCGTCTCCAATGTATGTGTATGTCAACCAATCAGCGTGCAGCTCATCTAAATATTCATGAGCATACCATATTTGGAAAAAAAGCTGTCGTTCCAAATAGGGCCAAAACACAGGGATGCATAAGGGCCAATAAAATAGCAACTGGGCAATTTTCAGCCCAACAAATGTTACATACCCTATTAGGAGACCGTAAGGAACAATGTGAAATACTCTATATAATCATTCTATCACCCCTTTAAAGGTCCCATGGCATGAAAATCTCACTTCATGAGGTTTTTTAACATTAATATACGTTCCCCCTGCGTGATAGTGATAGGTGTAAACCGAGCCCTGGGTATCCTGCTCTGCCTTTGAGGAAATGAAAGCTCAGATGGGCTGATCTGGAATCTTCTCCTTATGAGGTCATAAGGAGAAAGGTTACCTCCCCTTTCTCTGCTTTGCCCGCCCAGAGAATTTGGCCCACCCATGAGAGAGAGACATCATGGCTTTCAAACGAGCAAAGTGGCAGTTGGTCAAGGCCACACCCCCACCCTCCACCTTAACCCCCCTCTCTCCTCCTCAATAGCTTCAGACACAAAAATGGCACTCATAAGGAAAGCTCATTGTGGGACTGGCTCTAGTGGCTGTAGTTCTGCACCAAGGCTGACTTTCGGGAAGGAGACTTCAGATACAGTATTAGGGGACCACTAAGGTCTATATGAAAAGAGACTTCAGATACAGTATTAGGGGACCACTAAGGTCTATATAAAAGAGACTTCAGATACAGTATTAGGGGACCACTAAGGTCTATATAAAAGAGACTTCAGATACAGTATTAGGGGGACCACTAAGGTCTATATAAAAGAGACTTCAGATACAGTATTAGGGGACCACTAAGGCCTATATAAAAGAGACTTCAGATACAGTATTAGGGGACCACTAAGGTCTATATAAAAAGACTTCAGATACAGTATTAGGGGACCACTAAGGCCTATATAAAAGCATCCAAAGACCACCATGTCATGGGACCTTTAAGAAAAGGAGTGATGCAGTAACTCATATCTGTGTGTTGTCATGTCTCTCCAGGCCCAGGCCACCAGGGGGCAGATGTCGGATCCACAGGAGAACATCGAGCTGGATTATTATAACCAGAGCTGAAGGAGCGCTAGCTGCTGAGGAAGGAGCCCAGTCAGCAGAGTAGGACCTCCAAAGAGCTCATCTCACATACAAATGGATTTCTCAGCTGCCACACAACTGCATATCAACTCAGTCAATGATTTTAAATTGTTTCACAGATGTTCCCTTTAAACTAATACTGATATGACAACAGGAAGAGAAAACTGAAGAATAAAATCATCTTCGGTTTCATCTCTCCTCTTAGTCTTAAGTGATAATCCAACCAAGTTTTCTGCAACTAGTAGTAATGTCCATATTGAATGATTCCGTTGAGAGAGATTGCAAAAAAAGGTGCAAATTCAGAGTTGTAGTGGCAGAGGGGGACAGAGACGCGCTGGAAAAAATATCCCCAATGTGGCCGTAGGTCATAGATGTAATTAGAAATAAAAATAATATGGATAACGATAATCAAACCAATTGACAGCAGTAACACAAATATAAGCGAACTGACAGTGCAGCGTGGGTATTGTGGCAATAGTTTAGACGGTCACGGTTCACACGTTACGTTGTCTGAAACTTTGAGTAACAACCTCTTTTTTTCAGACTATTTTATCGTGTTTTTGCTTTGATCATTATGTTGCTTTCAATTCAATTAAGCTGCATAATCTGTATTCTTCTCATTACTCTTAAAAGTGTGCTTGTTACGTGATTGCATTGCCTTAAATAAGTAATGGATTGCTTTAGCATACTACACTCTTAAAGTGTTGCTGAATTTGTATTATCATGAGATATTATATTAATTTCTGTAGTATGTTGTAGCATTTGCTCGTTTCATCCAAGGCCTTTGTTCATGTTCAGTTTCTCAGGCCCTTGAGCTCTTTAAACCTCTGATTATTAATAATCTTAAGAGTGTTTCTCTAATTAGACATGGTTGTCATCCTTGTCATATATCCTATACTCGACTACAAGTTTTACATTAGTTTCTTGTATTGTATATAAATCTCTATATGACAATAAGTTGGTTTGAGTCTGTGTGTGTCTGTAAATAGTCTCTCAAGCTTTTAAGAACTCGAAGAGCAACTTAGTGTCTGCAAACAGACCTTGTTTATACTTTTCTTTGCCAACAATCAGGTATTATCTGATTATTAGATCAGCTGACCAACTGAACCAAAAGTGACCTGTCCTCCCCTGAAAAACGCTCCCAGTTTGTTCCAGCATGATTCTGACCTATATTTATGTTTGTAGAGGTGGCGCCCTCTAGTGGCCGTAGTAGTTCTGATGGGAGCAAAGCAGGAAGTAAGGTGAGATGGTATAAGAGCACCAAATGTCCTGGGGTCTCATTTATAAAACGTGGCGTATGCACAAAAGAAGACGTATGCTGCTCTCTACGTAAGAAATGGGATTTATAAAAAGCAAACTTGACAGGAAAATGTTCCTCCAGGGACACTCTGACCCTGGCGTACACACAGAAATGGGTGAAATGAGAAACGGTGACACCAACATCAGATTCACGATGACGAGACAAATAGTTTGAGAACGTTTCAGCGATCTGAACCACCCCGTCTCAGCTGATAGGCTTTGATATTAACTGCGTTCTGCTTTTATTTTAGATAATATGTGACACATTATTTACCTGACAACTGTTTAAATGTTTCTGTATTTGGGAGGTGAAGTCACCACACGCTGTGTAACACTTTGAAAAGACAAAAGACTCTTATGTGTGTGTGTGTGTCTGTGTGTGTATGTGTGTGTGTATTTGTGTGTGTGTGTGTGTGTGTGTGTGTGTGTGTATGTGTGTGTTTCCCCTTTTTAAGGTTTCTGTCTTTTGTTTCGTTTTGAATGAGCTGAAGATTTGGGAGGGTTTGATTCATTCTGCAGTTAGAAACAAGTTGGTTAAGATAATATGACAAAAGTAATTAGGGAAAAAAATATTTTACACACACACACACACACACACACAAACACACACACACAGAGACACACACACAGAGGCACATACATACACACAGACACACACATGCACACACACACACACACACACACACACACACACACACAGACACACGCATACACACGTACAGACACACACAAACACACACACACAGACACACAAACACACAAACACACACACACAATATATATGGAGGTAAACAAAGTGTGTTACATTTTTGATCACTTTAAATTCATGCAAACTTTTTAAAATCCTTTTGAAAAATGTCAACAATGTCAGAGATACACAGACACACACACACACACAGACACACAGACACACACACACACACACACACACACACACAGACACACACACACACACACAGACATGATGACAGATTGTCTTTAGATGTTAGACGGTGTCATGCTTTAATCTTTCCAGACTCTTCTAGTTTATGGGTTTCCATCATCTCAATCGTTTGGTGTAACGTTTTGTCGCTTTTTGTCATTGTTTTCAACATTTTTGTCGTTTTGCATTTTCCGTCTCTACGTTCAGATAGAATCAAACATATTTGATGTCAACCTACGTGTGCCTTAATTGTTAAATCTTCTAGTTTGAGGCTAAAAACTGTCCCTGACATGTTGTCTTTAGATGTGAGACGGCCTCCATTCTTGTGGTTCATTTCATACTTTTATTACATAACTTGAAGTAATTACTCAAAAAGGAAATAACTAATTACAGTTTTTCACGATCGCTATGACACTTTTTTCAATACTTTTAACAACTTTCCTAAACTCTTAACGCACCAACACACAATTGGCAAAACAGTTAATTTCATGCTCAAAATCACACATTGTAAACTAAACTCCAACACTAATTTTCAAAATACAATAATTCACTAACACAATCCACTGTGTTTACCAAAACAATGCAAACATGTCTCAAAATCAAATAATTCTTCCAAAACACTAACACATGTTCTCTCCCAACAGGAACATTTAGTCAATCATATAGAACAATATCATACAAAACACTAACATCAGATGGAATTACAGAAACTGCATTACTTTATATGTGTCAGTCAGGTCTGCCCTTATACAACAGACACAAAGTGATTGTATTGATCATAGATTGTGTTTTGCACTTTCTGTTGAAGCCTCTCTACATTTTTGTTTTTGTTTTTCGGTTTAGTAAATTTTTTTTAGAGATAATTTTTTGGGCTTTTCCGCCTTTATTTGACAGGACAGCTAGTTGAGAAAGGGGAGAAAGAGGGGGAAGACATGCAATAAATCGTCCCAAGTCAGATTTGAACCCTGGACCTCTGCGTCGAGGCATAAACCTCCAAGTTTATGGGCACCTCAGAGTAGCTTTATAGAATGTACAGTTTATGAAAAAAAGGAGACAGAGACAGAATTGTCCTGGTACTCTTCTACCTCTGCCTCGTGAAGTCATTTTTCTTATTTTCTGTGTTCATTTACAGTATATTGTTCAAATAGGTCCTCTTTTACTCTACTACCATGTGATCATGTGATTGAAAGAACCTCAACACCTGAGTGTGTTTCCTAGAAGGGAATCAGCTGTGATCGATCTATTTGCATAAGTTCAATCAGCTGTTTCTCAATAAATGCATTTATAAAATGCAAGGGATATATTTGTGTTTCAATTTACAATATGAACAGCTGTTCACTTTGACTTTAGCCTATAAGTTAGGTTTAGAACATGATGTTATCTGTTCTGATATACAGTGTGAAAGCATTTGTAAATTGGTCAGTAAAGATCCATTGTTTTGGTGTTGGTGGAGCTTGTGTGTAAAAGAAGTTTAAGCATTTTAAATTTGTGTTAACTGTATGCATTTTGTGTCAAAGCAACAAGAAATGTGTTAATTGTATAGCCTACACAGACGGATGTTGTGCTAACTGCGTTAAGAGTTTAGGAAAGTTGTTAAAAGTATTGAAAAAAGTGTCATAGCGATCGTGATAAACTGTAATTTGCTCATTTCAAATATTCTATTCACAGGACAATATCTCTGATAATATATATCTGATAAGTTAAATTCAGTGAACTGATCGTTTAATCTTTGGTTCA
This sequence comes from Perca schrenkii, assembly GCA_025617405.1. Classification (NCBI taxonomy): domain Eukaryota; kingdom Metazoa; phylum Chordata; class Actinopteri; order Perciformes; family Percidae; genus Perca; species Perca schrenkii. The sequence goes on from JABUOV010000026.1 coordinate 411,588, forward strand.
TCCGGTCAGAGAAGCTGCTCTTCAATTGGCTGAAGACGAGATAAAAAAGGCAGAAACAGGAAAGAGAACATTTTAAGAGCAGAGAAACAGACGATAAGTTGCACGTACATGAAGAGACGGACAGTTGACATACGAGAAGAGAGAGACGGTCGACATACGAGAAGAGACAGACGGTCGACATACTAGAAGAGACAGACGGTCGACATACTAGAAGAGACAGACGGTCGACATACTAGAAGAGACAGACGGTCGACATACTAGAAGAGACAGACGGTCGACATACTAGAAGAGACAGACGGTCTACCTGGACATGGATCCTCTGCTAATGGTGTTGCTGTTGCTATGGAGATCAGGTAGGACTCTGCTTTAATTATCAATCTGTGAAAGAGGCAAAACATCAGTGTTTAAATACTGAGTTAAAGTCACCAATTTAAAAGTCAGTCACTGACAGATCAAGCTAAAACAGGAACACTACTGTCATCTCGTTCATAAGAAGTGAAATATAAAACTAAGATCAATATACGGAGGTAAACAAAGTGCGGTAGATCATTTTTAATTTTTTTAAATGTTAAAAGATGTCAACAGTGTTTATTCTTTAAGTTTCTTCACTGAGCGTCAGAAAGGTTAACATTATAGCAAATATATGGAGCTAAATTAAGTCAGACACACACACACACACAGATATATTCACACTCAGACACACACACACACACACACGAGACACAGACACACACCTACACACACTAACACAGAGACATACACAGACACACACACACACACACACACACACACACACACACACAAACACACACGCACACACACACACACACACACACTCTCTCTCTCTCTCTCTCTCTCTCTCTCTCTCTCAGATAGCACCGTGGTTTAGTGATATCATCACACAGGATTTCTGGGTTTTGAAGTTGACTGCTGTGTTGCAATAACTGTTTAAGAACTGGTCTGTAGGTTTGAACTTATTAAAGAACAGATAAAAAACAAACACTTTTTTATAACAATAAACTGATATATCTATTTTATTTAAATGTATACATTAACTGTGTTATAAAATGTAAAGATACACAAATAGTTTATTACTAAGAGTGCTACTTCTCTTCCTATTCTGCTATTTGCTTAATGTTCAGAGGTTTAAAAATATAAGTTATAATGAACCAAAGTTCTTGGTTTGACCTTTTTATTTTATTTTGATCAGTCTTTTTTAATAAATGTGCTTGTGATATCTCACATTTAGCCCACTTCGTAGCTCTGCTCCAATCAAAATGCTGCTTTATATTCATGTTTCTTCTTCGATTTTCTCCCCAGGACTCTGGGCTGAAGGACAACTCATCTCAGCCGGTAATTAGAGAACATAGAGATAAATGAAGTGGATGGATGTGTCGACAAAGTGTCTGACTTTGACACCAAGGGCCCTATCATGCAACCGGCGCAGCGCGGCACAAAGCCTGACGCAAGTGTCTTTGCTATTTTAAGACCGTCCAGCGCCCACATGGTTTAAACAGCAAATGCACCTGCGCCCATCTGTGGCCCATGGACGTGCTGGTCTTACAGGGAGGTGTGTTCAGGTGCATTCTGGGCGTGCTGGTCTTACAGGGAGGTGTGTTCAGGTGCATTCTGGGAGTATTGCTATCTTGAGGCAGCGGGAAGTGATCGCGCCATTGACCAACAAAAACCTGGTCTAAAGTCAATAAGGCAGCATTTCATTGTTATTTTAACAGAGCATTAGTAAAATGCTCCTAGGCTCGTGCACAGCACGCGCACACTATGCTTGTTACACACACAAGGATGCACAGCAGCACACACACACACACACACACACACACACACACACACACACACACACACACAGACACACATGCAGAAGACTACAAATAAAAATATTACGCTGCAAATCCCCCATCATAACAGCAATGCTCCAATGTCCAAACGCGCCTGGCTTTTAAAGGGAATGGGAGATGATCTCTGATTGGTTGATCAAATGCGCCTGGCTTTTAAAGGGAATGGGAGATGATCTCTGATTGGTTGATTTCATGTTACGCCCAAAACACACCTCTGATTAATGAAGACACTAAGTACAACCCTTTAGAACCATGCACCCGGCGCACGGACCCTTTTTTCTGTCGACTAGCAAAGGTGGATTTGGACACGCCCTAAACACACGTGCACCAGGCGCTCCACGCCGTGCGCTCAGATCGTTAAAATAGGGCCCTTAGTCTTACTTCTACATTTTAGCTTTTGCTTTTTGTATCACACAATCCTCTGTTTTCCTCCAGATGCTCAGTGTGAAACCCCAGTGAAGCTCGACATTGTGCTGTTGTTGGACGACTCTGGGAGCATAGCACCTTCCACCTTTGCAACCATCCAGAAGTTTCTCTCTGAAATGGTCAGCAAGTTGGACATTGGCCCAGACAGAGTCCAGATTGGTAATATTTGTATTATTACTTCTATTCATACTACCACTCTTAGTACTACGTTTGTGTTATAGAGCTCAACAGTGACCGCCCACTTTTTTTTTTAGAAATGTTTTTCCCCCGTTCAATTGTTTCATTGACGATTCAAAAATTGCTGATATAAAGGGTTTTAAGTCTGCAACCATGACAACCAGCTACGAGATGAATCGTAAATATAAAACATTTGATTCAGCCCAAAAAAACATTTGAAAACGGCAAAAAGGGCAAAAGTTCCAAGGAAGTGTACCCAAACTATCAGAGACTTAGAGGTACGGTAAACGTTTCCATGGTAACAGTGAGTTGGACCAATTGGAGATGTCGCTATTACGCTTAGGATTGTGGGTAGTGTATTTTTTTCTCCATAAGATCGCAACTAAAACATGTTTTTCGTAATACAAGTTTGATGTCATATGGACCTCTAGCTTCTACAGGAACAGAAACTTTCATTACACTCTCACAGCTCAGTCAGTCACACACACACACACACACACACACACACACACACACACACACACACACACACACACACACACACACACACACATTACACATAATACAAACACGCAGCACAAGTCTAAATTAACAGCTTTCACTATATATTACATATAAAGAAGGAATGGATCAATGTTTGACACATTGCTGTGTATTTTCTGCAGGTCTGGTTCAGTACAGTGATGACCCAAGCACCAAGTGGCACCTCAAGAAACACAAGACCAAAAGTTCTCTGCTGAAGGCCATTGCCAATCTGAATCAGAAAGGAGGAAGCACCAACACCGGTGATTTACATAACAGCTTGTTGTCCAATCCACACCAGATTCACACTGTGAGGGACTGTGAGACCAGAAGCTATTTGTGGATTTAACCCGGAAAATGGGATAGTAGTAGGATGATGCACCGAATCCAGGAATTGGCTTTAGGTTTGGCTTCAGATTCGGCCGAATATTGGGCTTTTTGACTTGGTTCAGTTTCTGCTGAACATTTTTTTTTCACCTACGCTACGCTAGTCAACGTAATGATGGCGCCGTTGATTACGGGAAGGTGTTTACGTAGGTGGAGCGTTAAATGCAGTAGGCTGTTACAAAGTGAAAAAGGAAAAGGAAAAGTGTTGTTTGTCAGTACTTTCAGTCAAAAGAAGGCCATTCAAGTCCAGCTTTGCAATGCCGATTTGTCTCGTGGTGGCGAGGACCCTAAAAAATACACAACATGGCCGCTGTTACAACATTTGGTATGAAACATCCGAAAGAATACGAGTTGTGCATGAACGAATCTACAGACAGCAGCCAAAATGCAGCAACTTCAGGTATGGCAAAGGAAGGACAGTCACAGCTAAAAACTTGTGTTAACCAGACAACCATTACCAGCTTTGCTAGCCCTACACTGAACAATCACCCACTAGCCAAAGCCATTCATGCAGCAATTGTAGTGTTGACGAACTGACCAAAGAGCCGGTTAATTAACCCGACTCGTGTCACTGAGCCGGGAGAATCGAGTGCCATACGTCAATGAACCGACTCACTCCTGTTTTTTTCTTTTACTTAATTCGTGCCGTTGGCATTATATATGTCAATGGTTGGCCGTTGTGTAGCTGGTATTCTTCTGCTACTGTGTGTGTTGTAATCTAGCTCATTAGCGCCTCCACTGGACTGGAGTGGTGGTGGTAGAATCAATCAGGAAATGAGCTACTAATGCCTAGAACCTATGCCGAACGAGACCGAATGTAACCGTGCAACCGGCCGGCCACTCGAGTCTAATGTAACCGTGCAACCGGCCGGCCGCTCGACTCTAATGTAGTCAAGCGGTGTCTTGGTTCTCGGCAAGTTTGAGTTATTAACCAAGCCTTGTTTCTGGTGCATCTTAGAGGATTGTGTTCACGGCAATTCACAAATTATCGACGGGGAAGTACAGTACATCACATACAAATACACGAATGTTATTTTGGTAGTTATGTTAAGTTAAATGTTAGAGAAGTGAATGTTGCTACGTGGTAGCTAGGCTAGGCTGTCACAAGGAGACCGCGCACCAGGCTACTGAACGAGACCGTAAGGACCATAACCGAGGGTACTGCATGAGTCTATATTCAAACGGGTGTCTAGGTTCTCTGCAAGTTTGAGTTATCAACCGATAGCAGAAGCCTTTATTTCTCGTGCATCTTAGATGATTGTGTACATACAAATTAATAGATTACATTATTGATGGATATCACATACAAATGCACGTCATGTTATCTTAGTAGTTATGTTAAGTGAAATGTTTGTTACGTGATAGGTAGGCTGTCACCAGGAGACCGTGCACCAGACTACTGAACAAGACCGTAACCGTGCCTAATGCATGAGTCATGTAATCAAACGGGTGTCTAGGTTCTCGGCAAGTTTGAGTTATCAACCGATAGCAGAAGCCTTTATGTCTCGTGCATTTTAGAATTGTGTTCATGGAAATTCATATGCTGCATTACCAAGGGGAAAGTATTAGGCCTATATCACATACAAATACACGTAATGTTATCTTGATAGATATGTAAAGTTAAACGCGATCACCCCCCCGCCGCCGAGGGCACGCGAACCGGTGCCCGAATCTATTAACTCGGTAGGCCAACCAACGACCGTCCGGTTGAACCGACTCTCGTAAAAGAGTCAGTTGTCCCATCACTAAGCAATAGGGAAAATGATAGATAGGATTCGGTATTCAGTTCCGGATTTGGCAGAATCTTAACCAGTGGATTTGGTATTCGGCCGAACCACAAAAATCTGGATTCAGTGCATCCCTAGTTTAAGGTTTAACTTTTTAATAAAGAACTAGATATTGTCTAACACTTGTGAAAGTTCTCCAACTGTCAGTGACCTAACAGTCTATAAGAAAGTGAAAGTGGGTTTTTAGTTCTGGAATGAGGTGCGCCCAAAATAACTCCCTCAACTTCTCTCTGTGGCTTTTGATGCATCTTTATCACTGTTATACAGGACGTGCTCTGAACTACACCCTTCAAAAGAACTTTAAACTCAATGTGGGAATGCGAGCAGACTCCAAAAAGATTGCTGTCCTGATCACTGATGGAGAGTCCCAGGACGACATAATCCTCCCCTCACAGAAACTGAAGGACGCCGACATTGAGATCTACGCTATTGGTGATTGATTTTCAGTTTGAATAGCGAGAAAGCAGCCTCAGAAAAGTTTGTAAAGTGAGGATAAGCTCTGAAACTACAATACATTACTGCAAAAGAAATGACTCACATCAATGTGAATTGAACGTGAGTGTCAGCTAGCTCGTTCCTTAAAGATAATCAAATTACTGTTTGTCGTTAATATCAGTTAATGTCATTAAAAGCAAATCAGCAGGTTTAGAGTCAAGTTTATTTTAATAATGAAATAAATGGAACTATTACCTTTTCATATTGGGATTTAGGTGGTTTCCCACTTTAACACTGTTTTTCTCTTAGCTGTGGAAGATGCCAACAAGATGGAGCTGATGTCCATTGTCTCCGATCCCAAAGAAAGTCACGTATACCCTGTCCGGGACTCGTCATTCCTCCTGGACGTTTTCTGTAGCAGCACTCCTAGCCCTAACCCTAGCTCAGGTAGACAAAGAATCCATCATCATTGAACAATGATACGTGATATTGTCCAATACCTTGGTTTTGACTGAATACCTGCAGAATGAAAGACATTCAGATGAGTTTACTGCTAAGTAGGGAAGTAGAAATTGTAAATGTTATATCTGCTACCACCGGCCCTACAGTAGACGCACACTACGCAAGGTACATAGGGCCATGCAAATTAGGCAGGCTCCTCTTTTGGAGCTGTAATCGGGCCTTAAAAGTTAGACCCGACAAGGCCCGAGCCCAACAGAATTCAGAATTCGGCCTGAACCTGACAAGTACATTTTGATTGACAGCTTTTTCAAAACCCAAACCTGTTTACAGCCCGACATTATTCAAATGTGCGCACGCACACAGCTCTTTTGCCACTTGTCAAGAATGAGTGATTTATACATTTTTATTCATGACTAACATAGGCTATAGGCCGCTTGGAAGTTGGAACAAAGAAATAAAATACGTTCTCTGTAACATGATAACATCTCAGCACTCTAAATAGGCCTAAAAGTTTTCCACACTTAGCTTTTTTTGCCGGTGCAACCAAAACGTAATCGCCAGAGGCCAGCCTCCATTTCACCTCCTCAGCATCCATTTTCACAATAATCGAAACTCATCACCTGACTGCTCATTTACCCCGCAACCCGGAGCGCAAGCCCGAGCCTGTGTAAAATGATAGAAATTAAGACCAAACCCGTCGTGTCCCGTCGGGTTCGGACAAAGCTCTTCAGCTCTATCTTCTTCCCGTCATGCCAAAGTGGGTGTCAAACGCTAAGTCAGAGGTCAAACTTGACGATGGAGGCGATGGAGCAGGTTTAACCTTCAGGCAGGGCTAAAGTGGACTGGAATGATCCAGAATGGCGTTCCGGGCCCGTTCGTATACTAAAATGTAATAGGCAGTTTCATACATGTGTGTCTTCTAGTTTCTTAGGCAGAAACTGTTATCTTACACAGACACACATGCCAAGGTTGGGGCCTCTATGTCTGTTACACATTAGCATGTCAGTATTGGTATTATGATCATGTTAGCATGTTAACACCACTGTGCCTGAATACAACCTCACAGAACTGTAAGTCTTACTTCTACATTTGGATTTTGTTTATTGTATTATATTATAATATTATATATTGTATTGTGTACTGCTTATTCAGGTGCTCAGTGTAAAACCACAGCCAAGGCCGACATCGTGCTGTTGGTGGACGACTCCTTAAGCATCTCACCTTCCACCTTTAACACCATCAAGAACTTTCTCGCTGATATTGTCAGCAACTTCGACATCGGCCCAGACAGAGTCCAGATTGGTAATATTTGTATTATTATTTATACTACCGCTCTAGTACTTTGTTCTTTCTTTATTTTAATTTAAACAAAAAATAACAATTAAATAAAATATACAAAAACAAAAAAACAAGATATATAAAGTATTACAAACAATATGATGAATCCGAATGCCCAAAAAGGAGCGGGATGAAGCCGAGGCTTATTATTTTTGCAACCCCTCACTTATTTATTTGTTTATTTTAAAGGGACAATGCACATTAATTGTCATTTTTTATATATCCAGAGATGATTTTATGGAAAGTACCCCATGCCAACTTCTAGGTATGGTGAAGGGTATGTGATGATGTGGGGCTATTTTAATTCCAAAGGCCAAGGGAACTTTATCAGGATGCATAGTATCCTGGATCCATGAAATAACTGGCCTTTAAAAATAAAAATCTGCCTTTCTCTATGGGAATTTAACATAGGGGTGTACTGACTTTAGTTGCCAGCGGTTTAGACATTAATGGCTGTGTGTTGAGTTATTTTGAGGGGACAGCACATTTACACTGTTATACAAGCTGTAAACTTAATACTTTACATTGTAGCAAAATGTCATTTCTTCAGTGTTGTCCCATTAAAAGATATAATGAAATATTTACTAAAATGTGAGGGGTGTACTCACTTTTGTGAGATACTGTATATACATACACACGTCACTACATATTACATATTCATAGCAAATGACGAACACCTACTTCTTTCTGTTCTTATTTTGATATTTTTAAAAGTTTAGATTATACCACACTACCTTTCCTTAAACATTCTTTGTTAATTTTACAGAAGTAGATTATTTCTTTATTTGAATACGATTTTACGATAGGATATTATTATTATTTGTGTAATACGTATCTCAAATCTTTACCCCATAATGTGAAATATTACAGTATTATAATACAGGTTTAGATTAGATTAGATTCAGCTTTATTGTCACTGTGCAGAGCACAAATACAAAGACAACTAAATACAGTTTGCATTCAACCAGAAGTGCAAAAAAAGCAGAACAGTGCAGTGTGCTATACAAAGGATAGACAGGACAAGAAATATAGTGCAGTGTCGACAGTAGTATACAGTTGATTTACAGAAGGTGGTTTAGAGTAATATAAATTAAATATAAATATGTGCAGTGTATTAGCAGTTACCTTATAAGAGCAGGTAGGGGTTTTAAAAATTTTAACCAAAGTAAAATATTTCAACCCTAGCAAAAGATTTTAGCAGAAGCAAAAGATTGCCTTTTGTCTATTGTTTATTCTGTTCAGGCTCTGCTTTATTCAGGAAGTGTATTTTTTAGGAGCAGATACAAGTTCATGTATATCTGACTGCTTGAATTAGTTGATGAAAACCACGAGTAACAATATTGAATAACATTGAGGAGGTGACGCATCGGGATGCACCGGGATATTGTATCGTTGACAGAATAATCGTAATCGAATCATGAGACCAGTGAAGATTCACACCCTTAAAGATGCAGTAGGTAAGTCTTAGAAAACTAACTTTCTGTCATATTTGCTGAAACCGACCCTATGATCCAGTAGAACTACATGAATTATGTAAAAAAAAAAAAAAAGACAGCTCCTCTGGCACCTCCTACAGCCTGTAGTGCCATTGGCAAAATTCCACCGCTCCCGGTCGATTTTCTCCAATCAGGGCCACAGGGGGGCGGGGTCTATCTGCCTGTCAATCACTGCTCAGGCACACGCATATACAGCGTTCTCCCCTCCCCCTCCCCCGCGCACGAGCTGCAGAAAAGTTTTCCAAAACTCCGTGAATAATGGAGAGGCTTTTTCAGAGGTGGCGTGGCTGCAGGAGTTTAAAGATCTGAAGAACGATGCAGACGTAGCCACATTTCCTCTCAACAGGTAACATTATTACCATGAATGATTTATCTTTCACTTGGTTATTAGTAGTCAAAAGTCCACAAAGCTACGTTGGTGAGGATGATAGTAACGTTAGCACAGTGGTCGGTCTGATATGATGCTGTACGGTAGCCTGCTAGTTAGCATCGTTTTACTGTTGGTGAGTAAAGTTAACGTTGTGTTAGTGTTTAGTTATTGAACATGTTGTCTGTCTGACATGCCGGCCGGCAGTTCTGTCAAACACCACTGTGAGGGAGGGGCTTAGGAGACGGTTTGGGCTGCAGCAGAAAGGGAGGAGGGACTGAGAAGTTGTCGATGTTCAAATTTGTTGGCAAAGTTCTGGCTCTTCACAATCTTACCTACTGCAGCTTCAATTTCAACCCAAGCAAAAGATTTGTACCCAAGCTAAAGTAAAAGTAAAGCAGCAAAAATACTATTATTCATGTTTCATTCATTAAATAGTATTGCTTTCATTATAAATTTAAAAGAAGGGATGGGTCAAAGTTTAACCCATTGCTGTGTACTTTCTGCCGGTCTGGTTAAGTACAGTGATTACCCAAGGACCGGGTGGCACCTGAACACCTACAAGACCAAAGGTTCCCTGTTGAAGGCCATAACCAATCTGGAACAAGAAGGAGGAGGCACTGAGACAGGTGATTTAACGGCCTGTACCAAGACCTCGTTGAAGAGCGGGTCTTGGTACCACATCTTGCAATGGGATCACACCAGCTGTGACACCAAATTGGGTTAGGGTGTTAAGTGGGGGGCCCCTTCACTACTTCATACCCCCCTACATCCGGCGGCCTTGCTCGGACACATCTTCAGACTTTAGGAACAATCGGCAAGAAAGTTGTTAGCCCCGTAATGGGAGTCAAATACATTTACTTTGTGAATGTGGGTCCATCAGGTGAGGAAAACTGAAAATGTTACTTATCTTTACTTTGTACAAAAATTAACCTTGGATATGATAATCATTTTTTGATCCTGAGAGGAGAAATTCAGGTGTTGCAGGAGAAATAAGAACAGATAAATACAGAAAATATATAAAAATGTATGTAGAATAAGAATAGAAATCAAAATACAAAGTATACAAAAGCAACTAAAATCAAAGTAATAAGGCATTGTTTTGTTTTGTTATACAGGACGTGCTCTGAACTACACCCTTAACGAGAACTTTAAACCCAATGTGGGAATGCGAGCAGACTCCAGAAACATTGCTGTCTTGATCACTGATGGAGAGTCCCACGACGACACACTCCTACCCTCAATGAAACTGAAGCGAGCTGGCATTGAGATCTACACTATTGGTGATTGTCTTTCACTTTGAATAGCATGACAGCAGCACAGCCTCAGAAAAGTTTTGTAAAGTTGGGATATGCTCTATAATCCTCTGAAAGCTACAATACTTTATCACAAAAGATATGTATGTTTTTTTTAATGTTTTAAACAACAACTTCTGGCCATATCTTACACATTGCACCTTTTTTAAAGACAAACTACAGCCATTTTCAAAATGCATACATAGTATTCCTATGGTTTAAGACAATCCAAAATGATTATTTAACACAAACAACTCCCTCTCAAATTCAAAAACTAAAGTGCTAAAACTCAAATCTGTGATGCCATTAGTTAAAAATGTGGAAGTGCTCCATTGTTAATGCATTCAGAAAGATGTTAGAGATGATACTGAGAGCACCCAGGGGAATGTTCTGAGTATATGGGAACATTTCCTACAATAGAATGAAGAAAACAAGATTTAGTCTCCCATTCATTGTATTTCGAGCAGCTCCAGACTTTATATTTGATGATGATAAAAAGGAGCAAACAGGGCAGTACAAAAACGGTATAAAGTAGCAAAAAATTGCTACACCGGCAATTTTTTGCTACTTTATATTTGATGACTTAGAGACTTAATTTTTGGCTTTGAAATATAGTAACTCATGTTCATACATGTTGATTGAACTTTCCTAGGCAATGAAAATAACATATTGGAATTTAGGTGGTTTCCCCCTTTAACAGGACAATTTTCTCTAAGGTGTGGATGACGCCAACATAGGGCAGCTGGGATCCATTGTCTCTTATACAGAAGAAACTCACATGTACTTTGTTCGTGAGTCCTCAAACCTCTGGGACATTTTCAAGAACTTCCCCGTCAACATCTGTAACAGCATAAATAGCTTAGGTAGGGGGGCAGTCCATCATCGTTAAACAATGATGCATGTTCACACCATAATGCTTTATTATGATTTATGATTTCCATAATGATGGTTAAAGGTTTGTTTTAGGGTAGGAATGTGCTGTCTCTCTGTCTCTCTCCAGACTGTCAGGCTGGTGAATGGGACCAGTCTGTGCTCAGGAAGACTGGAGGTGAAGACTAACCAGCCTACCAAGAGATGGTCTTCAGTGTGTGAAGATGACTTTGACCAGCAGGATGCAGAGGTGGTCTGTAGGGAGCTTGGCTGTGGGGCTCCTTCAGTCCTCCAGGGGGCACTCTATGGAGAAGTGGAGGCTCCAATGAGAACCAAAGAATTCCAGTGTGGAGGCAATGAGTCTGCTCTCCTAGACTGTAGAAGCTCAGATAGAAACACCTGCTCATCTGGAAAAGCTGTTGTACTCACCTGCTCAGGTAGAAGAGGAGCAGCAGCTTTAATTTGGTTCATTTGTGTTCTAATGAAACTCCCTTTATCATTTTGCTGATGACTCTCTTGTTTCTGTTAGATCCTGTCAGGTTGGTGGGAGGATGGAGTCGCTGTACTGGAACACTGGAGGTGAAACAGGGAGACTGGAGATCAGTGGATGGCTCTGACCAGACCCCGAAGGAATCAGCATCTGTTTACTGTAGAAAGCTGAGCTGTAGCTCTGCTCTTTCAGCAGGAAGGATAGAGGACTCCAACAGATCTGCATGGAAGATCAACTCCGACTGTGTTCAGTCTGGATCTGCTCTGAGGGAGTGTGTAACACCATCGTCTTCATCTTCCTCCGTCCTGGAGCTCACCTGTTTACGTAAGTCTAGTCTATATCAACATCAGGCTATTCTTCCTCCATTGTGGAGCTCACCTATTCACATAAGTCCATCAGTGACATCATATATGACATTGATCTTCCAGTGTCTTCCTTTCTTCTGGTGTGAACTGTAAAGTTATCCAGGAAAATGGCACCCTGAAGGGTGGAGAAGTAGGATTTTTCCTGTTGTGGTTCAATGTGAAGATGTTGATTGGGAACACTACCAAACAGGGACATTCAGGAAAATGACGAAAGTCGACTTTAGTTAACCTCATTTGTGATTTTTAGAGGGATTTAACGTTAATGAAGTTTATGGTTAATGGGAGCTGTTGAGCGGATGTAATCTATTGCAATGCGTTTCATCAGATCCAGCAGCTGTTATCATAAGACTGGTCGTCCTGCCGCTGACTCTGCTTTTGATCACCATTGTCATCTATATCATCATGAAGGTAACGTACTAACCCATTCTAACTTACAACTAGGGATGCACCGAATCCAGATTTTTGGGCTTCGGCTGAATACCGAATCCACTGGTTAAGATTCTGCCGAATCTGAAACTGAATACCAAATCCTCCTGCCATCCTCAGTCCATTAAGACAGTAAACACATTAATGAAGTCCTTCCTTTGCTGTATGTGAAGTTGCTGCATTTTGGCTGCTGTCTATAGATTCCTTCATGCACAACTCAAATTCTTTCGGATGTTTCATAGGCAAATGTTTTAAAAGCGGCGATGTTGTGTACTGTTTAGGGTCCTCGCCACCATGAGACAAATCAGCATTGAACAAATTGAACATGTAATGGACTTGAATGGGCTTCTTTTGATCTGATGCCAAACAACACTTTTTCTGCTCACCAGTTCCATTTCCACTTTCTCACAGCCTACTGCATTGATTTGGCGTTTTGGATGACGCCACTATAAACCTAAATATAGGTCGTAAATGCTGCTTGAATGAACAACTTATGTATGTTTGTAAGGAGGCATGTTGGGGGGGTGGATGGGTCAAACAAACACAGGACTCTTCACACCGGGGTCCATCTCCTGTTTGAAAAGAAAAGGAGTTTTTTAACTTTATGGAACAAAAGCATCTACGTCAAGTGGGAACCTTAGGAAGTGAAGTAGCGTCTAATTTGAACCCAAACCACCAGCTTTTTATGAACTTAACTAAGTAGTTTTTGTGCCTAAACCTAACCAAACTGCGACTGTTTCACAAAGTTATGTTCTCTGGTTTAGATAAGAGGACGGAAAACACTCCTGTGGGTCATATCAGAGGATAGGAATAAACTACATGTATCTTTGTATGGTTTGGAAAAATGGCTGATTCCATCAAAGAACAAAAAAGGGCGAGTTTGAGAAGGAGTAGGCAGAAGCATAATGCTTATATTATTACAGTAGAAACAAACAGATACTTACAGTATATACTGAATACAAAAATGCCATACAACAACATACAGATAGATAGATAAACTTTGTTGTCCGTAGACACGGAAATTTGTCTTGCAATACAAGCTCCAACAATTATGGCACAACAATTTGAAGACAAAAAGCTAAAAACATATAGGCATCATAAAAAAAAATAAAAATTAATAGATACATAATTAATGTGAGGGGGGCCCTGCCCTGCGAGAGTGGTCTTGAATAGCCATAAATATATAGATGAAACTGGGGGGGAACTAGGGCTGGGCGATATGGAGTAAATCAGATATCACAATATTCTTGACCAAATACCTCAATATCAATATTGTGGCGATATTCTAGGGTTGAAAATTGGTGCTTTAACAAAATATCTTCACACTTAGATTTTAGATAAATAATCATCAGTAATGTGGCCATAATGTCTAAGTGGGGAAAAGGCAAATAATAGAACAGCTAGAACAGTCTGGTAAGTTCAGAAAAGTACATCACTTTACTGTAATGCAGCTTTTAAAACCAGTAAAAGACAATACTTATGCCATATCACGATATTACAATATTTAAAATCTAAGACGATATCTAGTCTCATATGACGATATCGATATAATATCAATATATTGCCCAGCCCTAGGGGGAACTGTCACTTATTTGCCCTCCTGTGTTGATTCAGCAGATATATTGACAGACGAACAAATGAGTATTTATATTTGGAGGGCAGGGGTTGGTACTCCCCATGCAACACATGGGAAGAGTCCAGGGAGATGTTGTCAGCCAGTCTGACGGTGTGCAGTACGTGGCTTTCAGTGAACGCGTTCTCCACTGAGTGGCCCACCAATTTGGAACAGATTCCCAGGAGCTGTCGAATCCTGGCCTTCAGTTGAGCTGAAGGCTCCATACTGCAGGATGCTTTGAATTGTTAACACAAAGAAAAGAGACAGGATTTCACTGCTTGCTCTGAATGACCTGAGTCTCCTGAAAAAGTAGATTCTCTGCTGTACTTAGCCACAACAATATCTATTCGTTTGTGTTACTTACACGTACATTTTTAACCACAACCACTATCTTTCCCCAACCCTACTCGGCAAGGGGTCCCGACTGAGCAACAGTATTTGACAAGTTGGGTGTGAGAATGTGTTGATTAGGAAATTGGCTGAAACAAAGCTCTCAGCTTGTGTTGTTGAACTTAAGAAAATAAGTGATGCAGTAACTCATATCTGTGTGCTGCCATGTCTCTCCAGGCCACCAGGGGGAAGAAATTGGACCCACAGGAGAACATTGAGCTGGATAATTATAACCTCAGTGTTAGAAGAGCTGAAGAGGAAGGAGCCCAGGCAGCAGAGTAGGATCTCCAAAGAGCTCATCTCACATACAGATGGATTTGTCAGCTGCCACACAACTGCATATCAACTCAGTCAATGATTTTAAATTGTTTCACAGATGTTCTCTTTAAACTAATACTGATATGACAACAGGAAGAGAAAACTCAAGAAGAAAATTGTATTTGTCTTAGTCTCAATTGATAATCCAACCAGTTTTTTGCAGCCCAGTATCGGTAATGTAGAAATGTCCATATTGAACAATTCTGCACCTCCAGATTTACGTCCGATGCCAATGCCGGAAGTAGTGTAACTGTTTTGATAGCAAGCCGGAAAGAAGGGCATGGAGGTCGAAATGGTAGATGGACGGATGGATGTAGTGCGTCAGACTTTTATACAGGAGGACTGGAGTTTCAGTTCTTTCATAAAGTTTAATTCTTTTTTCTTCACTGCTTTGTTAATTTACTTGAGTGTTTGAGCAGAGCACAGTGTTATTCAGCTAAAATATTTGAATGCCATTTTTGTTATTTGTTCTTCAAGTGTTGACTCAATAAATCAAATACAAGACAACATGACACCTGATAGTTGCACCTGATTTCAAACCCATCATGAGCATATCTTCCATTAGAGAGTCCAGACAGAAAGACTCGGGAGACAAAGTGAAGACATCAGATCATCTTAATGCTCAGCTTCTTATTTATTGGAACCGTACAGCAGATAAAGATTCACATTAGAGTTTCAAACCTCCACCAAACATCAACTGGCTGTCCTGAACTACAAAGACTTTTCATCTTATAACTTTTTTTCCTCTTTTAGAATTGTTTAGATTATGGGCCCTACTTTCCTGCTGCAGCCACCCAACTGTAGACACAACTGACTTTTCTTCTTTAAAGCTACAGTACATTGTGTAAGAATTTCTCCCATCTAGTGGTGAAATTGTATATGACAACCAACTGAATATTACTTTCTAGCCCCTCCCATTCCGATTTTAATAATCTTTTTTGCTTCCCTGGCAACTGTTGTGGTTATGGACATTTCTGTTGCTGTTTTGTATATGTATTGTTATTGGGTATTTTTCTGTTCTCCTGTTTTCACTGTGTATTATTCTGTTGATTGTGTGTATTTCTGTTCTGTGGTGTATCCTGTGCGTTGTGTATATTTCTGTTTCTTGTTTTATTTTGAAAGTCTGTTTTCTGTCTTGTCGTGTCTAGTTTTGGTTCCTGTGTTTTCCCACCTGTGTGATTGTCTAATGTGCTCCACCTGTTCCCCAGCCCTGGTGTCACCTGTCCCGTGTTTGCTTTTTACCTCATTTATTTAGCCTCTGTGTTTCCTTTCTTTTGTCAGATTGTTTTGTGTTCATGCCCTGTCAGTTTGTATGTGTCTGCGTCAGTTTGCATGTTTTCTGTTTCTTCCTGCCTGTTTTTTTTGGATACCCTTGGTTTTCTTCCTTGTATTGGTTTTTTGCCTGCAGCTCACAGGACTCCCTAGGTTTGTTTTTTGTATTTTGAGAAAGTAAATCTACATGTTCAACCCTTCTCCTGCCTGCCTGCCTCTCCCTGCTTTTAGGTCCTTTAATCCCCGTACCATAACAGCTACTCCGTTACATGTCCTTGGGAATAGGCGTGATCCTCCATCTTCAACAGGGTGTCCAATCTGCCGGCAGTCACGAGTAATCTCCCCTCCCTGGCATTCGTCACGATGTAAAAAAAATGCAAAAGGCGGAGGTATGTCCCTCTTTGGCTAATGTATTTTAAAGATGGAGGCGCAACATGGCGGCTGTCATTCGAGCGACTCGCTTGTATGTATTCTGAATGATTCTCCCTCTATCAAGATGGCGCCGCAGAATGGTGACACGGTGTGTTGGTGCGCTCTGTTTTGTTTTGTTTTGTGTTTTAACTATGTTTCTTGCGATGGTACCCGTATCTCATTCACCAGTGAAGAGCTCGTGAACTTCAGGGGAACAATACCATCGGACTTATTTCCCACTTTTCTTCTCCCTTCACTGGAAATTTTGGACATTCTGGTCAAAGGTGCGCTCACCTTTGCTCATGCAGCGAAACGCCGGAGGAGAGGGAAACGGGCCGGTGTGCTTGTGCGTCTCCGCCAAGTTGAGCTGAAGGCTCCATACTACAGGATGCTTTGAATTGTTAACACAAAGAAAGAGACAGGATTTCACTGCTTGCTCTGAATGACCTGAGTCTCCTGAAAAAAGTAGATTCTCTGCTGTGCTTAGCCACAACAATATCTATTAGTTTGTGTTACTTACACGTACATTTTTAACCACAACCACTATCTTTCCCCAACCCTACTCGGCAAGGGGTCCCGACTGAGCAACAGTATTTGACAAGTTGGGTGTGAGAATGTGTTGATTAGGAAATTGGCTGAAACAAAGCTCTCAGCTTGTGTTGTTGAACTTAAGAAAATAAGTGATGCAGTAACTCATATCTGTGTGCTGCCATGTCTCTCCAGGCCACCAGGGGGAAGAAATTGGACCCACAGGAGAACATTGAGCTGGATAATTATAACCTCAGTGTTAGAAGAGCTGAAGAGGAAGGAGCCCAGGCAGCAGAGTAGGATCTCCAAAGAGCTCATCTCACATACAGATGGATTTGTCAGCTGCCACACAACTGCATATCCAACTCAGTCAATGATTTTAAATTGTTTCACAGATGTTCTCTTTAAACTAATACTGATATGACAACAGGAAGAGAAAACTCAAGAAGAAAATTGTATTTGTCTTAGTCTCAATTGATAATCCAACCAGTTTTTTGCAGCCCAGTATCGGTAATGTAGAAATGTCCATATTGAACAATTCTGCACCTCCAGATTTACGTCCGATGCCAATGCCGGAAGTAGTGTAACTGTTTTGATAGCAAGCCGGAAAGAAGGGCATGGAGGTCGAAATGGTAGATGGACGGATGGATGTAGTGCGTCAGACTTTTATACAGGAGGACTGGAGTTTCAGTTCTTTCATAAAGTTTAATTCTTTTTTCTTCACTGCTTTGTTAATTTACTTGAGTGTTTGAGCAGAGCACAGTGTTATTCAGCTAAAATATTTGAATGCCATTTTTTGTTATTTGTTCTTCAAGTGTTGACTCAATAAATCAAATACAAGACAACATGACACCTGATAGTTGCACCTGATTTCAAACCCATCATGAGCATATCTTCCATTAGAGAGTCCAGACAGAAAGACTCGGGAGACAAAGTGAAGACATCAGATCATCTTAATGCTCAGCTTCTTATTTATTGGAACCGTACAGCAGATAAAGATTCACATTAGAGTTTCAAACCTCCACCAAACATCAACTGGCTGTCCTGAACTACAAAGACTTTTCATCTTATAACTTTTTTCCTCTTTTAGAATTGTTTAGATTATGGGCCCTACTTTCCTGCTGCAGCCACCCAACTGTAGACACAACTGACTTTTCTTCTTTAAAGCTACAGTACATTGTGTAAGAATTTCTCCCATCTAGTGGTGAAATTGTATATGACAACCAACTGAATATTACTTTCTAGCCCCTCCCATTCCGATTTTAATAATCTTTTTTGCTTCCCTGGCAACTGTTGTGGTTATGGACATTTCTGTTGCTGTTTTGTATATGTATTGTTATTGGGTATTTTTCTGTTCTCCTGTTTTCACTGTGTATTATTCTGTTGATTGTGTGTATTTCTGTTCTGTGGTGTATCCTGTGCGTTGTGTATATTTCTGTTTCTTGTTTTATTTTGAAAGTCTGTTTTCTGTCTTGTCGTGTCTAGTTTTGGTTCCTGTGTTTTCCCACCTGTGTGATTGTCTAATGTGCTCCACCTGTTCCCCAGCCCTGGTGTCACCTGTCCCGTGTTTGCTTTTTACCTCATTTATTTAGCCTCTGTGTTTCCTTTCTTTTGTCAGATTGTTTTGTGTTCATGCCCTGTCAGTTTGTATGTGTCTGCGTCAGTTTGCATGTTTTCTGTTTCTTCCTGCCTGTTTTTTTGGATACCCTTGGTTTTCTTCCTTGTATTGGTTTTTGCCTGCAGCTCACAGGACTCCCTAGGTTTGTTTTTGTATTTTGAGAAAGTAAATCTACATGTTCAACCCTTCTCCTGCCTGCCTGCCTCTCCCTGCTTTTAGGTCCTTTAATCCCCGTACCATAACAGCTACTCCGTTACATGTCCTTGGGAATAGGCGTGATCCTCCATCTTCAACAGGGTGTCCAATCTGCCGGCAGTCACGAGTAATCTCCCCTCCCTGGCATTCGTCACGATGTAAAAAAAATGCAAAAGGCGGAGGTATGTCCCTCTTTGGCTAATGTATTTTTAAAGATGGAGGCGCAACATGGCGGCTGTCATTCGAGCGACTTCGCTTGTATGTATTCTGAATGATTCTCCCTCTATCAAGATGGCGCCGCAGAATGGTGACACGGTGTGTTGGTGCGCTCTGTTTTGTTTTGTTTTGTGTTTTAACTATGTTTCTTGCGATGGTACCCGTATCTCATTCACCAGTGAAGAGCTCGTGAACTTCAGGGGAACAATACCATCGGACTTATTTCCCACTTTTCTTCTCCCTTCACTGGAAATTTTGGACATTCTGGTCAAAGGTGCGCTCACCTTTGCTCATGCAGCGAAACGCCGGAGGAGAGGGAAACGGGCCGGTGTGCTTGTGCGTCTCCGCCAGCGAGGATTACGCACACCGTTCCCGGGAATATTCCTCTCTAACGTGCGCTCACTGCCCAACAAACTGGAGGAACTACAACTGCTGTTGGTCAGAAACAGGGACTTTTTCTCATCTGCTGTTTTGTGCTTCACGGAGACGTGGCTCTGTGGATTAATAACGGACTCTGCGCTGCAGCTGGCAGGCTTCCAACTCTACAGAGCGGACAGAGACACGGACCTCTCCGGCAAAACTAAAGGTGGAGGAATCGGTTTCTACATCAATAGCGGTTGGTGCAACGACGTGACAGTGATCCAGCAGCATTGTTCTCCTAACCTGGAATATTTCATTATAAACTGTAAGCCTTTTTATTCACCCCGTGAGTTCGCGTCATTCATCCTGGTCGGTGTTTACATCTCACTGCAGGCTAACGTGCAGGGACGCGCAGCTCATGCTTACCGACCAGATTCTGTGCGTGGAGCGGACCAACCCGGAGTCCCTAGTTATTGTCCTTGGTGACTTTAATAAAGGGAACCTCACTCACGAACTCCCTAAATATAGACAGCATATTAAATGCCCGACCAGAGAGGAGAACATTCTGGATCACTGTTACACCACAGTCAGGGATTCTTATCACGCCGTCCCCCGTGCTGCACTGGGACACTCTGACCACGTCATGGTCCACCTGATCCCCACCTACAGGCAGAAACTAAAGCTCTGCAAACCTGTTGTGAGGACATCAAGGAAGTGGACCAGTGAGGCTGTGGAGGATCTCCAGTCGTGTTTGGATTCTACTGACTGGGATGTGTTCAGGACTGCTACCAACAGTCTGGATGAGTACACAGAGGCTGTGACGTCATACATCAGCTTCTGTGAGGACT